>JANIJG010017897.1:0-53377 GCA_024611175.1 Megaceryle torquata | reverse complement strand
CCCTACCCAAACACCCCCCCCCCCCCCCCCCCCGATTAAAACCTACAAAAACATATAAAAGGTTGGTGCAAATTATCACAACTTTTGCAAGACAGAAAACAACATGAAATTGTGTTACCTTGAGTAAGCATCATAAACCACATTTGTGATATGGACAAAACAGTCAATTTCAGGGCAGCCTCTAACACACATTGGGTACATTTTTCCCATACCAGCCCACTTCTTGTCAAGCTTTTCATTATTTGTTTTCTCTAATTTTAAGCTAAACAAGCTACATAAAATCTGTACCTCTCAAATGCACCTCCACATGTTACTTCTGAGCTTATTATTTTCTTTACACCAGCACTACTGGAAGTCAGGTGATAAGGAGTCCAAAGTCACAATTATTTAGTAAGTTAAAATAATAAAGTTAACTTTTCCTTAACAGATTTTGAAAATAAATGTAATCGAGCAGGACAGTATCCTGCATTTATATCCTGCTATAATTAGAAAAAAAAATTCTGTAAATATTTGATGACTTTTTTAAAAAAAACCCCAAATAGTTCTGCTAAAAAAACCTAACAGGTAACAACTTTTCTCCAGAGAACACTTCAGGTCAGCTAAGCAATTATAAGTAAAAAAATACTGAGTATGTTACTTACCTGTTGGGGTAATATAAATGTGCTCCTTTTCTATTTCCATAGTTGCTTAACAGAACTGATTGTGAAATGTAAAGTCTTAACGTTTTCCCTCCAAGGCCTAAACAGAAACAAAGAAGGTTAGGGGAAGGAAAGCACTAAAACAAATCTTATAGAAGTAAAAAGCTTCAAAGGCTTCACTAACAAAATAAAATACAAAAAGGGTGGGGGTAAGTTATAATTGACTATTGGTAGCCACTGAAAAGTTCCTGGGAAGATAAATGGTCTAACATGAGACAGCACCACACTCAAACACCCCTATCTAAGCCTTGATGTCTTAGCAGCTGTCAGTTCTGTTGCTTATAAAGCAACATAAAAGTCGTTATTTGAAGGGTAAAAGCCCTCTGCATACAGTGTTAAGTTGATAAAAGCCACCTCTATCAACTCAAGACTGTCCTGTTCTGCAAAGTAATCTATATGAGCATACAATATCAATGTTCTAATTGCATCCACAAGAGAAATGTTCTTCAGGTGAACTATACTGATAAAATGGTACCAATTTATCAAGTTCAGACCAACCCTCAAGAGACAGGCTATTTTTTTGTTCCTCCCCTTAAGGACACATTTGTTATGTTTTACTGTATGTGTACATATGGCTGTCAAGTTTTCACATCTGTGCTTCTGAACCCTTCAGACACTCCTTATAACCACCATTCAATCCACAGGGATAAACTTGAACACTTCTTTCTGTTACTCTTTCCCTCTTCCTCACAGCTGCTGTTCTACAAACCACCCATGTCACTGTGAAAGAGATGGTTATCATCCATCTTTAAACAAAAAATTAAGCAGCTCCAGAATGCCCCAAACACTTTTTCACCTGCAAGGTTTCCACAAATCACTTCACAGTCCTGTAAACATTACTAGTATTTGTGTCTGCCCTGTAAGAATTCAGGAGATCATTTCTCGTCTCCCATCCTTTGCTGCCCTAAAATCAGCTTACCGTTGAGAAGCAAGCTTGTGACACCAAATAACAGCACTCCCTTCCCCTTTTCTTCTTTCCTTGTTTTCCCCTCTTATGCCAACTTGTCTACCACAGGTCTATTAACTGCATATGATTCATCGCAGACCGTTGGCAATAAAAAATACCCCTATGGTTTAGGGCACAGTATCAAGCTGTCATGATCTTGCATTTCCTAATGTCAACCCAAACAGTTAACAGCTTTGTGCAGTAAGAAGCCCTCCCTGCCCCACACCATTTTTTTTGACAAACGGATTTTTTTCTGAGTTACCTCAATCAATCATTCAGGAGTTCTCAAGTGCTGCCAGTCACTGTTGGTTGACAGATTTGTTTTGTATGGATCTCAGTCTAATTTGAGCAAACTACCTTGTAAGAACAGTTTTAGTCTTCCTAGTGGATTGTTCCATCAGTTGTCTACCAATTTGAAAAAGAACACAAAGAACAAAACCTGTATTAAATAACAATCATGATTTTCATAAATTTAATTTGAGTCCTAAATTTCAAGTGGAAAAATACTTTTTCCATATAGGACCCTAGCTGAAATTCTCTGGCCATGGCAACATAATAACAACACAACTTTCATAGGCTGTCTTATTACAAACAAAGCAAAATGCTAAATCTCAACAAGGATGATAGAATAACTGAGCATTACAATTCACGTTGTCACACTGACTGGGAGACATAACCTCAATTTAAAAATTCACCCTCTCATTAACTGAAGCCAACAGGTCTGCTGGAGCTTCAGGATGTTGGTATTTAATGCTGTATCAAAAAAAACCACCCACAAAGCACCCCTATATATTTTGCAGTTATACCACACTGTGCTACCAAGCAACTAGAGAACACACTTTGAAAGTATGCGTTAAAAACATCATAATAAATAGCCCCCAATTTTTATTAGAAAATATGGAAATAAAATCAACAGAAGTAAACCTGAGGTGTCTGCAAAAGAATGCTCTGAGAGGTTTTAAAATTCATCAGGGATACAAACAGTCCTTTTAAAGTAGTCCAGCAGTGAGGGCATTTCCTAAATCACTGAAAACCACACATAAAACATGCTTAGCGTTCTGCACTCACCACCAGTTCACATATTTTATCTAAATAAGCAATTCTACCCTAGTAGGTAAAAAGTGTAAAATTATCATTTAGGAACAACACACACTACGGGGCGGGGGGAACCAACCACAAACAAAACAAACAAACAAAAAAAAAACCCCAAACCCACAAACCAAAAAACCAAACACCAACTTCCAATTTATCAAAACCTTACATCTACACAGAACATCCCTGAGGAACTTCCACGTAGCTTACACATTTTTTCTCTTCCCCCTAACTTTACACAAACACTCCCCATCATCGACAAGGCTTCGGAGGCCTGCAAACCCCAGCTGTTCTACAGCCAGACCCAAGAACAACCAGGTTAACATCTACCTACTCCTAAAAAAACCTATGCCGCTGGAAGAAAGCAATGGCGGGACGGCCCCAGCCCCTGAGAAAAGGCGTGACTGACGGTTGAGGGCCGGCGGGAGCACAGCTGCCGCAGAGGCCCGCCACCACAGGCTCGTACGACGGCAAAGGCCTAGCAGCCGTTGACCCGGCCTAAGCTGCAGCCAAGGAGCATCCGCACCTTATGGGATGTGCCCATAAGGTGCCACCGTCGGAGGTGGCGCAGCAGGGCTTGCTGCGCAGCTAAGCCCGGCTGCCACCGTCGAGGGCCCGGACGCGGCGGGGCAGTGAGAGCGGGGCGAGCCGCCCAAGGGGGCCGGGGGTCAGCCAGGGGGAGCAGCTCCTCACAGCGCCAACCGCACCTCGGCCACCGCCCCGCGGCCTGGTAACCCCCCCCCCCCGCAGGGCCGCCTCACCCCACCGCACCCGCAGGGAGGAGGTAGGGCCGCCCGCGCCGGGCCGCCTCCCCTCACAGGCCGCCCGCGGGACCGTTACCGGCGGTCCGCGTGCCCGGCCGTTCCCCTCCCGCAGATGCCGCAGCTCAGCCCCACCCCCTCAGCCGCGCGCGCCCCTGCTGCTTGTTTTTGTTTTCTTTCCCCCAGCGACACGGCCCCCAGCGGAGCCGCGGATTGGCTGGTTCCCGCCTGCCGCCGCAGCCAATCGGCAGGCGGGGATGCCGATGGGTGGGGTCAGCTCTCAGGAAAAGGAAAGGGGGGGCAGGCACGGAGAAACCATCTCAGTGGGGACAGCGAGGGGGAGGTGGAGCGGGAAGGGGGGGAGCGTCGGTTGGGCCCCGTCGCCTTGTGCGGCGGTTTGCGGACCGGCCCTCCGCGCACAGCGATCAGCACCGCGGTCACGGAGCCGTTAAAGGAAACACCTCGATGATGCGTGAGGGAGTGCGAGAGACTCCTTCGTGCACCACTGCCCAGGCTCCCTTCGGCCTAAGCCCTGCCGCCCCTCCGGCGCGTACCGATCCTCTCGGGATGTCACGCCTGGTGGTTAAAACGAAGCTGAAGGTGGTTAAAGTCATGCTAGGTGTGTAGGTTCACGATGAGGTGTCCTTTGGAGCTATAGCACACGCACCAGACCAGCCACTTCCATTTCCCTGTCTAACGTACCCTGCTCTGCTCTTAAGATGACACCAGGTCATCATCGCCTCACTTCAGGGGGATCACTGGCGTTAATCAGCAACACCTTTGACAGGTTTTAGGTTGGATTTGACACGGCAAACCCCTGCATGTGGGGAAGCGTTGTACCCAGAGACTATGGGGGGAGGGTTCGCAGGTCCGGTGACAGATCCTGACCCGGCAAGAGCCCTACGTGCACTGAGAGCACAGGCAGCCGTGGAAGCCTTGACAGCTCTGCCTGGCTCCTCTTCACCAGCATATCCTCATCCTTTAATTAGATGTTTGGTTTTTTTTTCTGAAGCATAAACATCAGAAAAATAATTTATTACCTCTTTGTGTTGCTCTCAGCTAACATGGGGATTTCGGACCTCTTGCTCCCTCCACATTAAGACCCCTCTACCTTCTCTTCGGTGTGGGTGTTGCGGGACAGGGGTTTAGGCAGGGGGACTGCGAAACACCGCAACTGCCCCAGACTTGGCAGACAGGATTCCTACTGTTCAAGCAATCCCACGGGTAAACGGTGCTGCAGCCACCTTCTCAGATGCTGAAGCTCAGGTTTAGGATTGACACACAGTGCAGGTTTAGGATTGACAGCTAAACCATGCATACCCATCCACAGCCTTCCAAACTTTCTACCTTATTTTAGTTTACTTTTACCCTCTTTATTCTATACGCACTGCCTGAGGCCAGACACCTAATTAGAGTCTCCTTCCATTGTCATGTATTTTGCCTCCGTTCACAGTCTCTCCTAAAAGCTCAGGTAACCCTTTGTTTTCTCGCTGTTATTTGTCACTCTGATAAGTCCAAGCAATACCAGTCCACTGCTATGAGGGAAGCAAATACAGGTCCCTTCTGCTTTATTACTTTTTCACTGCAGGATTTTTCATCTGCCAGCAAGAGAATCCTCCCCAGTTATTAGATTACGACATGACTTTTGGAGTATTTTTACATATTTTTCCAGTATAAGTCTAGTCCAAATCAGTGTACTTTTGACTGAAATAAGAGCCAAACTCTCCTTATGTAAGAGCCTCTGAATTCATTTACTGGCCTAGCTCTGCATTAATCATCAAAACTAGGTTTAAGATTAAACCAACATTGATCTGTTAAAATGTGCAGCACGATTACTGTATTTTTAATGATAAATACTTTCCCCATCAGATAAACGTCAGAAAGAATTTTTTTTCTTGTTCATGAAGACACTAAATTCCAGACATTTTCAAGTCAAGACAGTTAAGCATGCTCACACGAGATTTTTTTTTTTTTTATCTTCACATTCAACCTAGAAGCATCCTCAAAATATGTTGTTTTCCCATCAATAAAGAATAATAATAAAAAACCTAGTTTGCTCTTTGCACCTCTACTGACTATCAAGTACCAAGCAAACCACTAGAGTGTCATCACTGAAATTTGAAAAATAAATTCTAGCTATTAAGATAGTTTATGGAATTCAGCTTCCCCTGAAAGAGAGAAGGGAGGCTTTAAAGAGATTTTTCGGTGTAGAGGAAGGAGGTGGCAGAGAAACTGAAACAGTAACCAGAACCTGCACGAAAGAAGATGCCACAAAATACCACATCACTGCACCATACCAGTTACACATTTCTAAGCATTGTGGAAATTGCTAAAGGATTTTCCGGTAAAATGTAGGACTGGATCACTTCCAAGAGGCCCAAAAGCTGGGTCAGTAATCAAAAGAAGTTGAAAACCCCTGAACCATCCAGCACACCTGCAGACAAGAACATGCTGTGTTTTTTCGTTCTTCTGCTGAATGTCTCTAATAGCAGCGGGATTATCAATCACTGCAAATCTCATCTAGATTCGACTGCACATACTTTCTGATTTCTAAATCATAGTGACCTGAAAAAGGGCTGATGATGTGCATGACAGATTATTTGTACTTTCCATTGTATCAACCGGTCTGCTAAAAGCTGCTGCCTCTTTTTGCCTTTCTATCCCCCAAACCGCCTTCAATATTTAAGACAGCTGATCACATGCTAATCTCTGAGCTGTAGAGACCTGCTTGTTCCCCTCTCGGCCTCCCTCCCGCAGCCATAGTAGTAGCAAACATACCACCAAAATCCCCATAAAAACCAAAGAGCAGAATTCCTCCTCCCACGGGAAAAAAAAAAAAAAAAAAAAAAAAGCAAAACCACCACACCAAAAACAACAACCCTCTTTTGTCCATTTCTGGCCAATTTGCAGCTGGAGCCACCCCGTGGGGGCTGCGCAGCTCCTCGCCCGCTCCCGAAACCTGCGTCCCGGGGTTACCTGCGCCCAGGACCTTGCCGCGCCGACCCGCGCCAAGCGGGGACCCGCCGGCAGCTACCAGGCCTCTCCTGCACTTCCCACCCCTAACGCCGCCGGTCACCTGGAGCAAAATGCTTGCACGGAGGCGAGCAGGTCACTTTCTATCCGCCTTCCTTCCTTAAAGCCTGCTGGGTTGTTTTCAAACTCTCCCCTCCCTTTCTCACATGCTGGCCAAGCCCTCCCGTAACACCCAGGGGAGGAATCCATTGGCTGGAGTTCCCCAAAACGCGTGGAGCAGCCCTTCCCCCCGCCGATGTCTGGTGCACAATAGACACCGCGTGTCTCCGCGCTGCCCTGGCCAGCTCGCTGCTCGCCTTTGCTTTTCATCAAAGGTTCTCTGAGCTTTAGCTGGGGTGACTCACGTAGGTCATCCGACCTCCGACACCAGAGAGCAGTGAAAAGCATAGAGAAGCTGCATCAGGTTAGGAACATCCCAGAGCGTTTTCGTTGTGCTCCCCACTGCGGCTTTTTCAAAGTTTTACTTTCTGTTTTAAGTATTTTCGATAGGCAGCATCTGTGCTCCTGACACCTCAGCAGAGCTGTTTGATTACAACCGAGTCTGTTACTGTGTTGCTTGGAATATAAATTTCCACACATAATGCAGACAGCAAAAATGTATCAGAACTGTGAAATCAATCTGCTCTGTTCAGTTGCCTGTCTCTTGGCCTTCTGCTTTCTTTTCCTTCATAAAGTGCCTTCATAAAATGAACTGCAAGCACAGCAATCCCATTCTTCGTCAGGCAGCGTCAGCTCCAGGTTGAAAGGATACTGAAACACGCCTTCGCTTTTTTTAATGCTCAGTAATTAAGGGTTGCCTTTGAACATCCTCCTGCAGCTCCGTCGGTGAGCTGGGAACAGAGCTGCGCTTCAGACTTGTGTGTGCAGCGCCTGTCGAGGCTGTGCACCCCTTAGGAGGTGATCGGCTCACACTTGCCCAAGTGTGGAAACTGGAAGTGTCACCCACTGTGATGGCTTTGGATAAACACTTTATCGAACCACAATTTGCCTGTCTCTGTCGTGGCTTTCCAGGACTAGCCCCTCACAGTGCACCAAAAGCATTCCCTCTTCACATTTCTGAGAACGCCCTTCTGGCAGAAGTGTTAGAATTGGTTTTGCGCTGTAAAACTGTTCCAGGCATGTCTCCTCTGTGCTGCAGTTGTCATCTGTTCATTCTTGCCTTAACAAAAGGCAATCACGCATCTGAAAAGACGCTTTACTGGGAAGGGCTGAACTTGTGAAATGTGCAGAAAAATGGGGAGTACTTGATTTAAGAGTTCCAGACAGTGAGTTCATTAAAAGCTAACAACCAGAAACATTAAATACCACCTCTGCCTTGGAATACTTGTCCTTTTTTTACTGGCTTACTGTGGGAGAAAATCTTAGGGAGCTATTTATTAAAACAAGGTGTGTTATTGCCTTGTAATTATTATTTGACAAGCTAAGGTCCTGTGATTAATACATCACGTGTCTGCTTTGTGTGCGTGTATAATCACATGCTCTGTACTTATATTGACAGAGGGTTACAGAATATTTACCTTTGTGCACAGGACTGTCAGGAACAACTGTGCTACCAGGTCTCCTATCACAGGCATCTTGTGATATAATCCTTTCCATAAACTTATCAAGTTCCGTTCTCAAAGTGATTTAGTATTTTGCATGAATGACTGCAATGGGGAGGCTATTCCAGAGCCACATTGTCAAATGCTTAGTAATGATCTTCTAACCAAAATGTCTGACAATAATTTATTCTGTACCAGCACTGGCCCTTAGCACCATCAGGTCTTTCCTCTCCCTCCCTGGGAGTATTTACAAAGATAAATTCTCCTGCTCTTGGCATTCAGTTTGCAAAATGAAGCAGGACAGCCTTTCCTCAAGCACACCCCAGTCTTTGCTGCAGCTCGGACTGCACCTTTCCTGCTGCCTTCCAGGATTGCATTTCTCACTTCATGTTTCCACTGTGTTGGCAAGCGAGTTCCTCAGTGATCAAGGGTGAGCTGCCAGCTAGCTTGAAGGAAAGGGTTTGGTCATTTGTGTCTATGACCACAACTTTCTGCTGCTGACTATTTTTTTCTGCGTAATATCTCAAGCCTCCTTTGTCCTGAGGTTGCTTCGTATTTTCTGTCATCAGCAATTTCACCAGTTCTCCACTAACATTAGTGCCAAGCTCAATTATAAAAGCACTTTGCCAGATCTCCAGGAGGGATATTTAACGATCCCCTGGTAACTGCCCTCCAGCCTGACAGCCATGCACTGCTCTCATCACAGATCTTTATGGGGTTTATACCTTGTACTAAATCACTTCTCCGTTTTCTTAAGAACTTTCTACATGACACCGTATAAAATGTGCAATTTAAGTTCATATAGGTTAGATCCACCCCAGTTCCTTCTAAACAAATGGCTTGCAGCTTGCCTTACCCGAGGTAGATAAATGGGTTTGATAAACCCATTTAATCTCATGCCATTACCTCCCTCTCTTTTGATAGCCTTTCCTTAACCATTTTTTTTTTTCCCATATACTATTAAGCTGAAACCTTCATGCCTGTTCTTGTCCAGATCAGTTCACTTCCTTTGTACAGGCTCGTTGTGCTCCTGTCCCTGACTGAGGGACTTGTTAAAGACATCGGTCCAGTTCTTCCAGAGCTCTGGCATGTGGATTAGCCCGTTCCTCTGCCTTCAGTGCAGGAAGGAGCCCTGAGATTTGGTTCCATCATGGACATGAATATTTCCATAGCCCCATCCCATTATCCTTCTCATCTGCAGCCACATGATTAACAACCTCAGTAAAAGTTAAGGCAAACTATGACTTTGGGTTTTACACATACCTAATACACATTAACCTCTATCCCACGTAATTTTTTTTTTTTTTTTAATCAATATCCTTTAAAGGACAAAACTCTGACCCAGTTTTGAGATACAGCTTTTACACTTGATCAGTTATTTTGCCTTTTAAAATGATTCTTTGTAATGACTGCTCATTCTCAGTATTGTTTCTGAGGCTGAAATTCATTCAACTTCAGTCTCTGTCTTCAAGGTTTTCCCCTTGCCTGGGTTTTATATCCAGTGAAGTTACACTTAATTAACTAGAGTTTTATCCACAGTCCTGGAGTTTCATCCCAGTTAATTTTAGACATGTAAATCCCCATGCTCCTAAGAAAAGCTGACTATATGGATTAGTTCCTGTTACTCATTTAAATATGCCCCTTGGATGTCTGAAGCTGCATCAAGTCATACCTGCTTTGATCACAGTGATATAATATTTTAAGCGAGGTACTGTTTATCAGTTAAAAAACCTGGAACATCTCAAGTGTCACACAAAACACTTGACCAAAGTGGATTTTACTGATATTTCTAGGGTAAAAATAATCAACACAGTGGAAGAGCAGAAGTAGATTAGTTGATTTTTTTTTTTTTTAATTACATTAAAAATATAACTCTGCAAGTCACCTTTCATGGTAAAGACCAAAAGGGTGTTTTACCTCACTGGGGCCAGGAGACTCAGCCAAGGCCTACTCCTGACCAGTGAGGTCTAGAGGTCTAACCTGCCTCTCTTCACCCTGTTTCAGATCTACTTTCTCTCTCTCCTCTCACTCTTCCTTTTCAGTCCCTCCTCCTGGCTTTCCTCCCTGCCGACACACTGTCCCAAACTCCCAGCACTGGACGGAAGTCAGAGAAGTATCGGTGTACAAGGGCTTGATGTTTTCATCTCTCTTGCTGCAAGGCATGGAGGTTTGGCACCCAACGCATCCCACAGTACAGCCGGCTGAGCCAGCCAAAGAGTGTAACAACTTAGAAATGTATTCTGATCTCCTGGCAGGTGTCTGCATGTATATCTCGGCTCCCTGGCAGGCTTAGACCACCTGGTCTGGAGGGAGTTGGTGTTGCTGCACCTTCACTGTAGCCAGGGCTTGGCTACTGGGAGAGTTGCAGTCTGGTTGCAGTGCTGATACAAGCAAAACCACCTCTGGTCCTCACCAGTTATTGCATAGTGTATTCTGGGGTGTTAAGGTTGAAGTGCATATAGAGATGTCCTCAGACAAGGAAGGTCCTTGTCGTCTTCCTACATGTCTATGGCCATGTGGTCTGGAGGGAGCATGTTGGAGATGGGGGCTGCAGTGGCAATGGTCAGCCCAGGGGCACAACCCACCACACCTTGTCCTCCAGGCCTTCCAGGTCTCTGGCTGCCATGGACATGGCCACACTGTGCTGTGGAAAGCTGGACTGCAGCCTCAGGCATGGCAGAACCCACAACAGCTCCTATGTGGTGTGCACAGGACTCCAGAGGAAGGACCAGGGTTTAGGAATGGTGGATGCTGCTCCCAGCCAGGCGCCTCCTGAGCACTGCTGTGGCTATGCTGACCCTCCATGTGGGCCAAGCACTTCACCCATCTCTGCACCCATCAAGCAGCTGTCCTGGTACAGGAGAAGGTGAGGTGTGTCCCTTCACTGGGGCATGAGCCATGGAGTCAGCACTTTGGGGCCGAGTTCCTGCCTCTGATGCTGACTTACTGCATGACCTAAGGTGAGTCACTTAGCTGCTTTCCTTCGTTTCCTGACTCTGCTAAATGCCAGGTATAATAAGTAACTTAGTGTGAGTGCTATGAAGCTTTGAAATCTTTAGATGAAAAGGTGCTGTATAATTGCAAAATATTTTTAATAATGCTAATCATTTGCTTCACTTCACATTGCCCGTCAGTCTCAGGCTGGAATGCTGCAGCAGCCTCCAGCGCACAGCAGTCAGAGACCATCAGGCTTTGCTGAAGTGGAGCATTTTCCTGAGTTCATTTCCATTTTGACCTCATGCTGGTCCAAACAGGAATCTGAGCTCAGCCCAGGACCTGACAAAAAGCCGCAAACCCTGAACAGTGCCTGGCCCTTGCAGGCAGGAGCTTTCTGGAAAGTAGGGATATTTGTGGGAAGGGATTTAAACAGCTGTGTTGACAACACAGACAATAGGGATCTGATTCAAGCTGAGGGGGGCTACGTGAAAGGCGGCACGAAGCTGAAATTAAAGCAACCGTGAATGGGAATGAGAAGGAAGAAAGGAAGCTCACTTGGGCTGAAATGCTCCTGGTTTGGAAGCAGCCACAGCCACCTGTCCCAGGAGGTGCCTGGCTGGCACCAGCCTCCTCTTCATCCCAGAGAGGGCTTCATCCTTTTAAATGCACTCTTCCAGGGGTGCAGGGGCCTTCTGGGGCAGAGAGCTTGAGTGTCAACTTTAATCCAGAGGATTACAAAGGTAGGGCTTTTGTGAAGCACTGCAGCTAGAAAGAGATGATGTTATCTTCTTTAGTTAGGCCTGCAGAGCTGATGTTTAACCACAATGTTACTTTTATTTGACTCACTAACACGACAGTAGCTAATGATGCGTATAGCTCGCTGCAGTCCAGTGCCTCCTCTTCCAAACATAGCAGACTCTGTGCACTGCTGGCAGCATCACAACTTCTATGCTTTGGGGAATATATCCTGAAATCCTAGCTCCTTGAAACAAGGGAACTGTAACTTTCATTTATAAACAAAGTATGGCCCTATCCCTCAAGGTTGTGGATGAAAGATTTGAAAACATGAAACTAGTGCAACCTAAATGCTCAAAAAACTGATATGTGAATAAAGAGTTCCTAAAGTTTGTGGGGTAATAATAATTAAAAAAAAAAAAAAAAAGAAAAAGAAAAAAGTTAGGAAAATAAAAAATTGTCAAAGAGCTTCTTCTTGGGAAACAGGGCAGGGCTTGGGCTGACTCCTGGCTTTTTGGGACTTGGGGTTACCAATATGCCTTTGAACTTTGCAGCCATTCATAAATCCTTACATAACAACAGCAGCCGCAATGCACTAGAGCTCTAGAAATGCTGACATGAGGAAAGTGGGGGAAAAAGATTATTTTAGCAACCCATGACAACTCACCTTGAAGCACTAATCTTTAAAGACAGAAGACCTGGAGCCTCAACAACCCGCATCCCCTTATAAAGGAGCATCTTTTTGCTTCAGGAACTCATTTTGCACTGTAGTAAACCTCTTGTAGGTAAAGAGGAATTCAAAGGCTCCACAAGATCATAAAAGGGCATTGAAAGAGGTCGAATACGTGTCTTGGTCCCTTGCATTTCAGGAAAATGACTCTCCTCCTTTTCAGTGGGTGGTCTTTGCTGAAAGCCTCCAGGACCAAATAAGAGCAGATGTGAGCTTCAAAAATCTCATAAGCACTGTTCTGCTTTATACTGTCTGCATCTTCAGGCATGTTCACACAATCACAAGCAATCAAGATACCACAGCAGCACTAGTTACCCTGTATCAGCTGACCCACATGAACTCCCAGTGCACACACCTACCCTGCTCCTTCTGAGCTAACATCCACTTGCTTAGACCACCTGCATGGTGGTTTAAGTAAACATAATTTACTTCCCACTTTGCTTGGCTGACAAGAAGTAATTCACAAAAGTGAGTTCATGCCATTCCTTGCCATGGTGTGAACATGCCCTGAGTGCAGAGAAATGGAAGAGCTCCTAGGGGGAAGGCACCCAAAATTTTTCTGATGTGTTTCTTTCACTTCAGGTTTGTTTGTTGGTTTTTTTTTTCTCTTCTCATTTCACTGGGCTAGCAGGACCCAGCACTTTCTCACACTGCTAGGCACTGCTTGCATCTGATACTGTTTTAAACAGGTACTTACTTTACCTTAAGGCTCAAGGAGCCCTCACTGCTGGTTTGGGGATCAGACCTCATGGAGGGAGTTTGGGAAGAGACATGCCAATGGATGAACAGTAGCAGCTTGTAAATCAGCACCTGCCTTTTCAGGAAGAGAAAAGCAGAGGAGCAGGTAACACACAGACTACAAATGTGCAGTCACAGGGACATCAGCTTGCTGGTGGGAAATACCCATGAGCACAGTCCTACCAGTTTATTTCAGACCTCTTGGGTCCATTTCATACACAGCCTGGCATCAGTCACAAAAGGCACTGCCAGATCTCCTTGTGCCCCACAACAACGTGGACTTCCTTCTGTGCCCGGCCCAGGAAGGGAAGTCCAATTGCAAATCCCTACCCTGCCTGAATAAAATATCTCATCCCTCATCCTCATCCCCAGCCAGGCTAATTCATGAAAGAAAAGGAAGGAGGAGGCTTCTGGGATCATTTACCTCATCCTGGCTGCTTTGCCTCCTGTCAGACTGATATCTAGTGTATTCTGCCTGAGTTAATCTTTCCCAATTGCAATCAGATGGAAATACGCACTGGAATAGCACAGCTGGAGTGGTGCTGATCCCCATTAGCATCAGCACAGACCTGTGCTGCTCTTTCTGTGGGTCTCCATGTACTTTCTTTTTACTCAGCCAAGTCTGCTATGAGCACAACCGTTTAAGTCATGCCTTGTTTCAAGAAACCCTGCACTTTATGTCAAGGGCTCCTCGGGGAACACCAGTACCAGTCCCTGTCTATGTCTCTGCAGCCAGTGGCTCAGCAAGTTCACACCCATTGATAGAGTGTTATGAGAAGTGATAGTGAACAGAGTAAATAAGGAGGTTAGAATCTCAACTTGGGCATGAAATAATATTACTTGTGATTGTAACATTAGCAAAGTACGTCCGATTGTCAGCTGCTTAATGGTAGTGTCTGTGCGAGGCAGCGCAAGTCTTGCTCATGCTCATACGCGTGCTGCCCTCCAACGTGCCTGTGTCTTGGGGGCTGGGACCTTTACAAAGCACTAACAGCAGTGCTGTGAAACTGGTTTTAACATCTTAGCAATGATCTAAACAGGCATTTTTTTTCCTAGTTCCTCACCACAGGTGTGCAAAACACAGTGTGGCTACACCCCGAGCTCAAGGTGAAAGTTTACTGCCAAGAACACATTGCTATCTGCCAAAGATATACTACCTGCAATGCAAACACAGCCCAAACAGAGAAGAAACCCACAAACAGAACAGGCTTCCCATGTCCTCTAAAGACACCAAGATGGTTTTTAAGGAAGGTGGAGCTAATATGATCCTGAAACCTAATATGGTCCTCAAACAAGGCTCAGGAACAAGGGGAGGGCAGCCTGTAAACAGGAACCTTTATTTCTAAGTCACCACGAAGACATCAGCCTGGAAAAGCTGCTTCCCGACCCAGGGCTGTGCTGCTGATACGTACTGTCTCATCTTGTGGAATATTGGCCAAGACTCTGCCTGGCAATTATTTATACATTTAAAAGGCTGGATTCAGCCTTGCCCTACACAGCTTTCTAGCTCACAAAAAGCTTTTGGACATGCCCACTCATTCAGATCTCACCAAGTTAATTAAAAATTGACATATGCTTCTATTTTAGTTTAAATTAAGCAACTTCAGGTAGCTGAATGCTGCTCCAGACAGACAGTCCTTTAACCAGAATAAGCCTGATGTGAACTGGAAGGAGAGAGCTCACTGGCTTTAATCACCTTGGGTATCTGATTAGAAATCTAGCCCTGCAGTAGGCTGATGCAATTGAGTGCAGATGAGCCTGAAGAAAACCATCTTCACAGAGTAGAAGATGGATCCTGCTGGCCTCACCACTCCACTGTCTGCTCCCAAGCCCCAGGGATGCCTAGCAGGGCCCTCCTGAGTCTCACATTGGCAGGAAAAGGGGACAGCCAGGAAAGAAGAGTTGGAAACCACCTTTGCTTCTTTCACTTCAGCACCCGAGGAGTCATGTTTCCATGGTGCTGTGAATATATTAGGTTAGTATGAGACAGTGTGTTTCATACAGATTGGGGGCAGGTTGCCAATGCTGCAACACACCATACCTCTGCTGAAGGCAAGCAAACAGAAGGTGTGACATGCCAGGGGTAGCGGAGGGGATTCCTGGCCAACAGGTTAGTAAGGCCAGCTCAGGCCCTGCAGTAAGAAGGCTGATCCTTGTGGATATTTATTTTGTGCAAGGAAAAATGAGATTTTTTTTTTCACCACTGCATTATCAAGTTCCACTAAGATGTTGCAGGGAGAATCTCTGGTTCTTGTCCAATCCTACTCTTCTCCACAACAGGGGGAACTTTCCCCCCATGAACATGTATCGTATACGCCCATGGCTTCACATTGTGGCATTGCATCAGGCAAGCCAAGCACACGAGGAGTGCTCAACTTATTGACACAGATAAGCAGAGATTGGTGGAGTCAGATGTAGAGAAGTAAGCAAAGGCAAACCTGTTCTCTCAGGCTGCCCTCACTGTCACCTGCATAAACAAGGCAGAGTTCCAGGCTGCATCAGCGCTGAAAAGCAGGCAGATGGAGGCTGCTTCACGTGACGCTGGCGTGTGCTGCAGCAAGCTGCCGACCAGCCCAGCCCCACTTGTGTCAGAGCAGTGTGTCCAGCTGAGCCGCACAGGGGCCTGATCCACTGACTGTCTCTGGCTCCCCGCAAACCCCTGCGCTCCCTCCGGGTCAGCTTCAAAAAGAGGCCTGTTTTTGGACAGTCTTGACCTGGTCTGGTCTGCAAGTCAGGCACAATGGCTGGGTTACAGCCTGGCTGTCTGAGTTAGGTCATCACAGATGTGTTAAAAGACAAAGCTGATATTTGGGTGCAGGCTGTTTTTCACTTGTGAAGTCTTTCACACCTGAGTTCCACTTTCCACCAAGAAAAGGAAGTGTGACAAAATCTGGACTGGAAACTCATTGCATTTTGAACACCACAGCTTGGATATATTTTTTGTAATGGATAGATGATGCCAAGTTAACACTTACAAAATTGATTTGCATGATTTCTAGAGCGAGACAGATTCATAGCTGTGATGAGATGGTAACAAAATCACACGTACAAAGGTTTCAGTACATCCAGGACAGGAGAACTGAAACCATTTGTCCTTAAAATACATTACAGGTGCCCCTCAGCTGCAAAACAGTTACTTAAAAGATGCAAGAGAACTGATTTAATGAACTGGGGAGTCAGAAAAGACCAGCACTCAGGCTTTTTCCCATGACCCATTTCTCTGTCCCTTCAGTGGGGCAGACAGAATAATTTCCCTTCCTCAGCAGGTGGTAGGAGGCACAGCTCATGCTTTGATGGTGCCCTGTGCCTTGCCTTGCACACAGACTGGACATTGTCTTGTTTCAGTTTTCCTCATAGTGTTTTCCACTGAGTTAATTCAACAAAGCTGGAGGTGAAGTTTCCCCTTGGCTTTTGCCCTCATTGCATTCCTTAAATATTTAGTACAAGCAGAACTTTACGTCACCCTGGCTGAGGTTGAGCACTTCCTCCCAGGAGCTCCAGTTGCTAGTGATGAAGGTGAGCCAGGGAGAAGGCCAGAGAGGGCACCAGGAAGGACAGTCTGCCAAAAAAGAAGAAAAATCAGCAAAGGCAGGGCGAGAGAGCAAGGGAAACAGGGTAAACAAGTAAACAAGGGGACTTAGGTTGAGATGAGGTGGAGAAGGTGCTTGGTTGGGGACAATTTTGTATTGTGCTTTCAGAAGGATGAGAAGACAACCTGGGTGGAGACAGAAAAGCCAGTGGGGACAGACAACTTGCCAGGTTCATTTGGAAATAAAGAGAAAAAGGGAAGTGAGGATGTATCTAGTGGGACAGGAATGGATAATAACAATTAATAATAATTACAGAGTGAACTTCTGAGATGTGCTCCCCAACTTCAGCACCAGATGATGGCATCACTTGCAATCTGTACAGCAGGAGCTGCCTGGTAAGAATCACAACTTCTAGAAATGATATTTAAAAGCACACATTTTGGCCTCTTGCTTCCTTCCCAAACTGTCTTTTATTCATTTTGATTTTTGATAGATCCCCTGGGAAGCTAGAAGGATGTTGCTGCTGGGACAATTGTCCACCAAGTTATATGCTTTATAATTCTCTTTATTAAAATCTTTCTTTTTAAGAAACACAAACTGAAACACTTTGCAATCAATTACACAGATCAGTTAATATTGGTGACAGTTCCTACATAATTAAACAAGTACTAACAAATTCCAACTGTTTACAAGCCAAAATTTAAATTAACAAGATTATGTAAGCTCAATAAATAGTACATCTGGTCCAGTTCAAGTATAATTCAACAAATCACAGCCTTAATCCTTAGAGAATAGAAAAAACCCTGAATGTAACCAGCCTAACACTAATTTAGTGTTAAAGCCAATATGAAACTTTGTCTAGTTTTATGGGGCAAATGTTTAATTCTTTCATATTTTACTTCAAAGAAAGTTGCAGATTGACATTAAAGACTATTTAAGATCAATACAGATTTCACAAAGATGAAAAACAGTCCCTATTAAAAAAGTGCAATCTTTGGTTGAGATGTGTTGAAATGGTTTGTATATATTAAGGAAGCTCCTTTTTAAATATCGATATTTGTTTGGCTAGACCTGAGCCTGCTTTGTGCTATATATATATATATGTATTTATATGTATTAATAAACAGCGTGGATTATAGTGATGAATTATGCCAACTAAAAAAAAGTCAATATTTTAAATATAATAAAACAAAAGAAACAACACATTTTTTCACAAGCTGAGAAATGCAAGCATCTGCCTACAGTGGCCTTCTTCCTCAGCAGAATAGGTAGTGGAGAGAAGTTGAGGAGTTGAGTGCCTGTCAGCATTGCATGATGGCCTGTTAGAGAGGGAAGGAGATAATCTCCGAGTTCTCAAAGTGCATCAGGCTAAAAACTGATCACAGGGATCATCGGGAGCTAGCTGAGATTTGGGATTGCTTTTAACTGCTTTCAAATGTTGAATTGTAGAAGGAGAAAGGCCTTCTCAGAAGGCAAATTGCCCATTTGGCCATACTCGGGATTTTGCAGATTGCTGTTGTGTCAGGACAGAGCCCAAAGGGATGGGATGTCCAAACCACCTCTACAAATGTCTGGGTCTGATCATGTCTGCGGGGCTGGGCACTGCACCTGCATCACTCACCTGAGTCATCTACCTCCAGAAGAGGAAACTACACAGGGCAGAGATGCCATCTGGAGCCTCCTTCTTCCTCAGTGGCAAGCAAGGGCCTGTACCTATGACCCAAATGAGGTATCTGGAGACAGGACAGCTCCTGGTGAGCCTCAGTCAATACCCCAACTTTTGGAAGCCTGGATGGAGACTGAAACTTAAGCAATTGGGTACCGAAGGTACCAAGGCCCCCTCTCTCAAGGAGGGATTCTGCATGTCTAATGCAACTGGCCAGGTAAAAAAAGGAGGCTAAATATGCAAAATGTGCATGAACCTGGTTCAGAACCAGAGGAGGGGGAAAGTAGTTTGAATTAGCTCCTGTAAATCCAAAAATAAGCCCCTGGATAAACACTCATTTTAAATATTCTTCTGCTGCCAGTCAAAATCTCATGGTTACCTACTGCTTTCCCTGCCTGCCTGTATCCACCTGTTGTCTGTTTTCAGAAAGTCTGATTTAAAGCTCTTTGGCCTGGGAAAGTCTTTGTTGTGGCTTTGTGCTGTGCCTATAATAAAGGCATTGGATCTGTAACTTCTACTGCAATACAAATAAAGAATAATAACAGTGATACTTTTCTCATTTGAGGTTACCTGGGGATAAAGTTGCTGGAGGCATATGACTTTGATACACAGTCAGCTATGTCTCACATCCAATTAAGCTTAACCACGTGGTCTAACAAGCTCCCATTAGGCCGGTGAGAGCCCCGGTTTGATAGCAGGGTTAGCTTCAAAGATCTGATGCTTGCATTTGTAGTGATTTCCTTCCCTTGTGCTCAGATTGTGCTGAAGGGCATGGAGGGAACTTCATATTCAGATGATACATGGCCAGCTTGAGAGCTATGCTTTAGAAGACAATTGCACAATCTTTATTGCTATTTTCGTAATCTTACTGCTTGCAATACAAGCTCTTGCCCTAACAGCCCTGTGCTCAAATTTCACTGCAATGTGAAAAACAAACAGTCAAAGGAAAACCCAACCCTTGAAGGAAAAATACCTGGTTTGCGATATTATTTTTTTCTCAAAAAAAAACCCCAAACCTGTTTTAAATGACAAATGGACCCAAGTCTTAACATACTTCAAGTCTGGACAAAGTAGGATTTAGTCTGTAATGTTTTTAATTTCCCCTTGACTATTGGATAGGCCACATCTGAATCTGGGATGCAAGGAATCCCTCAACTTGCAAGAAGCAGGAATTCCAAATATGAAATCTGAACCAACCTCTAGTAAAAATGAGTAGAAAGCACAGGCCATGATATGGAACAGGGCTTCAGGCAACAACACCAGGCACCTCTGAGACACAGTGCCTAGCTCAGGGTACTTCAGAGAATGCACATAGCTGCTGGCCCAAGACATAAGGGAACAAGTATTTTGGTGGAAGCAGTTTTGGCATTTCAGCCATTCTGCAATATTTCGTGACATCCATGTCATTCTTAGGGATGGCTAGAACCTTCTGGGAAACTATTTCGTCTGCACCACATTTAAACAGGACATCCAGCACCAGCAATTTTTACAGAACATACTGTGATAAATATTAGAGTCAGGCAAAGAATGGGAATACGTCTGCAAATCCCCATCTGTCTAGATTGCATGGAGCGTTTTATAAAAGCATAACTCCGGGATCAATTTTGGCAATGGTTTGCATACGTATTCACTTTACTACACAAAGCCCTATTGAAATGAACCAGAAACTTGTACAGTGCATTTCAAAGGGACTTTGCAAAATACTAAGCAACAACTGTGCAGAAACAATAGCTCATAATAATGCCAGAGCTGCTGGTGCATCCTGTGTTCTCCGTGCAGCACTCCGTGAGCCATCAGTTGTTGTATTCGCCTTAAAAAATTCAGGGAAATAAAATACAAAAACAATATTAAGTCTGGCATCTTTCCATGAAAACCAGGAAAATTCAACATTGCCAAGCCGAGGAAAAGCAAGCTTGAAAGAAAATAAAAAGACCCCAAAAGCAAGGATCTTGAATAAAATGTCTAAAAGAGACATGGTCCAAACATGTGGCACTTAAAAAAAAAAACCTCTCTTGAGAGTTTCAAGTCTGTAAGACTCAAAGTTGGCACCCTTTAAAATTAACAAAAAGAGTTTCAAACACAACGGTACCTGGAGAACATCCTGATCACACCATGGAAAATGCTGAAACCCAGAGCAGGTTAGCTGTCAGAGCATGGATTCAAATTGCTCTCACTGTGCTGGGTTCAGGCTATAAGGTCCCTGGGACAGACTGTGGCTCCCTCTGCATTCTTATTAACACAGTCAGTGCTTAACAACACAAACATTTTGTCATCTCACCAAGCTCTAAGACACATGGAGGTGGATGCTGATGGGGTTTATATCATGCCATCTACTGACTAGTTTTAGCACAGTGGATTTAGATGTCCTACACAAATCACACTTCTCACTGGGGCAATGAGTGAAATGGCTGAAGATATTTTAAGCAACATTAAAGACTATTTATAGTCATATCTCCTTTCCTTTCAGCGTCCACTGAAGGATGCCGAGTGCTTCTAAATACTCCGCCTGACCTGATGTATCACATCAGAATTAGAACTTCAAGAATCCCTGAGAATTCTGATTTAATCTAGGAAACCACTCCCAGCACACAGAGTGTGAGAAAGAATTGCTCCACTTCTTACAGATATGCCAGCATTGCTTCACCGTGGGAAACAGTTTCAGGCATTTTGGTTTTTAATGGCACTCTGGGCACAGATGCATGGAACATGCTCTTTATTTCCCCTCCTCTGTACAGTGCAAATTGACAGTTATATCATGGAAATAAAAAAATAAAGTCTCAGCATTCACTCATTATAGCTCTTCCAGTTCATCCGCATCATAGTTTTTTCTTTGCAAAGTGAGGAACAATGCCAGTGTCATCCTGAGGCAGATGGCTGCCTTCTTCCTTCATTTTCAGGCTCTCCTCTGCAAGCTGGGATAGATATTTCTGCAATCACATCAAAACAAAGCATCGTCACCAAAACTGAAAATATTCAACATGAGATGTTCTATGCCTTTTCAGAGCTCTCACACTCTGCCAGCATCTCAAAAGGGAAGAAACAACACAGACACCCTATTCTGGTGAAAATGCAAGCCAGAAAAATATAGCTGTCAGGCGTACTACCTGAAGACACAGAAAGCCTCAGAATTCAGTGATTTACTCTGTGTCACAAGGGAAACTGGTGACAGAACCAGGAGGACCACAACTCCTCATCAGTCTGTGTACCTAGACCTCACTTCTTGCAAACTCTGTACTCCCCTATGTTATAGGGCAGGAACCAACTCCACTGAGTCAACAGAATGATCCTAGTAGAAGACTTGGTGTCTCAGAAAATGGATGAAGTTTCTGAGTCACAATTTAGATTCAGCATGTCCAGTTCAGAGATATACCTTTTGCACAAGAACATTTCTTTTAAGGGAATAATTAAACTCGGTAATAATTAACACAATTTAGCAGTCTAGCTAGAACATTTACACTTACTGAGTTTCTCTAAGATAAAGTCTTTCAGTGCTTTGAGTACTCAGTGTGATTTAAAAATACAGACATGCCAATAAGGCTTTCAGCCTTTTGGCAGTGCTTGTAGTTGGCAGAGCTGCACACAAAATGGATGGTGAACTGGTGTGGGTCTGAAAACAGTGCTCAGAGTATTTATTCAAGGTCTACAGACCTAGAAATGGATAGAAAGAAGCTTCTTCAGCATCAGCTAGTGTAGAGAGACACACTGGAAATTCCCATATAATAAGGAAGAGATGTTGTTATACATCTTATACATACACCACATACAAGAATAACTGACCTGCACATTAACAGGATCATAAAACTCTCTTCTCTAGCTGATTATTCATTCTGTTTTGTTTTGAAAAGACCACCTCATCACTGCAAAATTTTATCTACTTCCAGGATTGCCCCAAAGTACAGTTTACTCTCTGTATCCATGGGGAAGAGGTGAAATGAGAAATGGGTGTAAAAAAAGTAAGGGCTGTGTTAGGACAGCCAGGTTGTCTCACATAAATACAAGCTTTGGATGTAAGAGGGACATCTGAAAGGGACTCAATAATGGTAATGAATGGGCATACCTATGACAAAATGACAACTGCACTCTTGCTACTCTGAATTTTAGAGATTTGGTTGGGGAAACTACACAACTCTCAGTCTCGATCCGTGGGTACAAAATTCCATATGGCAGAAAGCCAGAGTAAATGTTACTGTAGTATACAGAGATATAGGGTCCATAAAGGCTGGGGAAGCGATCCGTACACCACAAACTGTAATAAATCACTAACGCTTGCTTGTCACTGGATCAGATAACCCATGCAGTTCTGCTTTTTAATGATTACCCACCACAACAAGACTAAGGTTTATGTACCACCTTTAGCTGATGTTCTCAGCTATCATGAGTACCACAAACACCAGTTTTGAAGTTCACAGACCAGATATTAAGATTAATTTAGAGCAAAATGACAGTCAAGGAAAAATTATTTTTTTCCTTTAAATACAAGTTTTGATGAATACTGCATAAAGGCAGTGGAAAACAGGATAAAATGCTGCACTGAGTTGCCAAGGTAGCTTACACCAGATTAATCCAACAGCTTTTTGTGGTAGTGGTGGGAGGGATGGCCAAATGATAGATTTTTTGGACATGGAAAGTGCAGTGGATCTGTAAATATAAACACCACCTGGGAAAATAATTTATTGAGTTGAAGAGAATGGAAAATTACAAAAAGTCTGCAAAGCTGACAAAGAAACAGTTGATTTTTTTTTTTTTTTTTTAGTGATTCCTGTTCTTCAAACAGCACTATACTCAGATGAAGTTGACTATTTTGCCTCGAGACAAAATTGTCATCATCTAAACAAGGCTTTTGGAAGAAAATATGTAAACAAGCTGTTTAGTTTTGCATTCAAATCTAAACACTGAACAGATACTTTGGATGTGGCACCAAGGAGATCACATGCAAGATGACAAGTATCAAATCCACTATAAAAGACTCACAGCCATGATATAGCCAAGACTTATAGACATTATAGCCAAGACTTACAGACATTTTGGACGATGTCATTGTCACTGGATAATGGTATTTCTCATGTAGGCAACAAAGTCTGCAGCAGCAGTCCCATAGCTTCCCATACAGTAAAAGTTAGAGAGTCCATAGTTCTTATGTTCGTGGATACCCTCATTAAGTGGCATCATCATAGGAGAAAACTGACATTTCTTGCAGAGTGCATAAATAAGCATTTACTGCAACTAAATGGGTTCTAGTAATACAGAACAATTACTTGAAATTTGCTGAGTTTCCACTTGAGTGGGCAAAAGTTGGATGAGACATTTACTTCCTCCATTTAGTAAGATAAGAAGTACGGCTCGACAGAACACTGTGTTTTCATTACCATATTTGACAGATTTAATTTTAACAGCCTTTGTAGTCTTTGTTCTTTTATCTCAAGTCAGTGTTAGATATCTACCACAGTGCTCATGGGAAATGTCTTAAGAGGGAGAAAAAGAGTGTTTTTTTTCCCACTGACTCAGGAAACAAGGTCCAACTAAAACTATGACTTTAACAAAATAACTTAGTAAATGAAAAACATCCCTTTTCTTCCCGTGGAACCTGTTACCAGGGGGAAGGACCTGAGTTACAAGCTTGGGTTTAGCACTTGTTTCATGGGATACACAGCCTGCCACCTCTGGGGAATCCCTCCAGAATTTTTTCTATTAAGCAAAAAAAGACAAGCAAACTGGGCACCTGTTTTTCAAGCTTACACTTGGAGGATCCATTATAAGCAAGCATCATAGCTCTGTAGGCAAAATCTTTGAAAGCCAGAGGCCTTTGTATGATTACAGCTACATAACTTCAGGAAAGTCAAGAAGAAAATTTTCCCAGAGAAATTATTTGACTTTGTGTCACTAGAAAAGCCAGTGCCTCCTAGCCAGCTAGGGAAGTACAGCTGTAACTTGAAGAGAAGCAGAGTTCCAGCATTTACTGGCAGAGGGAAGGAACAAAGAAAGGCAACAATGAAAGATTTGCTCTTTCATGACTTTTGCTAAGAGTGTGCAAATGCCAACAAAAGTGTCATCTGCAGTGTATGCAACAACCTGCACACAGGCAGGGACTCGAGGAGATGAGAGGCAAGGCTACTTTCTCTGAAAAGTCCTCAGCATGGGGCAGTTAAAGCTCATGCTGTCATGACTGACACTATCAACTGTGCAGCTGCAAAGTGATAAAGGTAAGGTCTTCTGATAGAACTGCAAGCACCCAGGGTCTCTGTGTGCTGTTCCCAAGTGCTGATATGCTTACAGCATAATCTTATGGAAACTGTACAAGTCTTAATTGCTTCTGCATATCCTTACAGAAAGTATTCAATGGTGGAGTTCTTCGTGGCTGAACTGACAGTGCTGTTCTGTAGCACAGGGAGGCAATTTCAGCAGGTCACAGGAAATGCCTTGGAGAGTCTGTGCATCACAAAGTACTGCGTGCTGCAACATGCTCCAGAAATTCGCATAATGCAAAAATAAGTCTGGCAACATTATTAAACAAGTGGCATGTTTAATGCACCTGAAAATAAGAAATAAGAAAGGCTGCTGTGGGGTCACTCCCAGTGATAGAAATGCCTGGGACAAGCAAGAACAGAGGGTTCTAGAAGATCTGAGTTGCGTGCTGTGCTAGTGTCAAGGACCAAATGTATATGAGAAGATCAAATTCTCACCTGGCCCCATTTTACTTGTGACCCAGAAGCTGATTTCAAGGATCTGAGAGTGAGAAATTAGTGTGCTAACATTCGGAAATGCTGAAAACCTTTGCTTACTTAAATTTCACTCCATCTGAATCCTGTCCACAGAATAAAAGCGATTTTTTTCTAGCATTATGTATCTTATGCACAATCCACCCCATGAGCTAGTTGTTAGCTAGCTTCACATGCGTTCTTACCTGCAGATTTTTGTAGTGAACAGTACTTCTGCAGTGATTTGTCTTTGCTGTTTCTTCATTTGTGTAGAAGAGTCCACAGAGTTTGCAGTAAAACCCTGTTCTAGGCACCACAAATTCCACACCTATTGAGAAATTCTGAATTACATTAAAATGTCAATTGAAATCCTGCCCCTCCACAATAAACTTGTTTTCAAAGAAAACAGCTGCTGTTTACTTAAATGACACAGCTAGGAAGAATGAATCCTTCTCTGATTTCCCTAATTTTGCAATACTGAGTTGTAGTTTAAAATCCTGTGCATTGCAAATATACCCTCCACTTCTCTCATAGATATTACACACATTTTAAAATGTACCTTCCTGCACAAAATGTTGACTGGAAACTTCGCTGTGTAACCTCAAGGGCTAGAATAGCAATACTACCTATTAGCAGTAAATTCATGCTGGAGTTACGCAGATTGCTTTTTAGGATGCTACTTCTTCCAGATGTTTTACTCATGATCAGTGATTACACTGGAAAACCAATAGTTTGGCTTATACTGAAAGTATAATGAACACTTTTATGACAAAGATTTTTAAATTACTGTTTTTCATATATATTTCACATATAGTCCAAGGGAACTTATTTCAATTTATCAGCAACATTAGCAGCTGTCTTTTGCCGTTCCTCGGGAATGAAATTAGCAATGATCTATAATCAAAAGCTGATTTATTTCAACAGCTACTCCTCTGTCATATACCCTGTTCCTTCATTCTCACATCTGTTCTGGAAAATAAATATTGCAAGTAGCCTTAAAGTGACATCTTGTTGCAAGTTCTAGGTATTGCAGTGGACGGCAACGCAAGCCGAGGGCGGCCTGAGCGGCCAAACGTACCCAGGGGAATGCTGAGCTCGGTGAAGACGTCCTCTTGTTCCCAGCCTGGTGGAGAGTGCCTTCTTTTAGACTCTACCTCCGGGTATTCCAGAGATCTCATTTCCAGGTACCTAGAATTTGCTTAACAAATAAATAAACGTATTGAATGAAAACAGTTTATTAGTTTAAATAGACATGTAAATGACTTGGGAACACTTTCTAGGTAGATCTATAAATGAAGAAAAATCTGGAAAAAAACCGTTTTTTGTTTCAAACCAGAGGCCTACACTGTGCAACTCCACCAGCTGCACTACATCGTGCAGCCATCCCTATTTCTCCCAGTAGACCATTTTTCTATTTCTAATTTCCCATTGCACAAGCATGGTCAGACTGCAGCTCCATAAACACGTATGTGCTGCATGACCAGTGATGGAGCTGGACTAACACAGGGACTGCTGAAAAAAAAAAAGGGGGGGGAGGAGGGGGGTTTGGTGGTGTCAGGTGGGAAAGCAGGACTTGTTAAGACCACACCCCCCCCCCCGATTAAGGAGCTGTGTGGACAGAGCAAACCTTCCTCCAGTAGGACCCCTGCAGCATCACTGTCATCTGCTCCCTGGAGCCATTCTTGTCCCATCCTCAGCTCTCCATAGGATAGCTTCTGCTTTATGGCTCTTGGCCACTTGAAGATATCAGTTTGTAGCCAGTAGGGATGGGACAGTTGGTCCCTACTGATCAACATTAATGGAGACAGGCAGGAGATTCAAGGTACGGAAAACAGTGAACTGATTTTCTGAGGCAGATAAAGCCAGTCATAAAAACAGATGCTCTTCCTTCCCAACACGTGAATTGCTTTTTATTTTAAAAAAGACAAATTTGTTATCACAGAACAACAGAATTAAACTGCTCTGATTCCTATTCTTCAGTTCTTACATCAAAGAACTAGTTCCCTTACACTGGTAAAATTTCTATTGCATTGCAAATTTCACCAAGATAAGGGATATATTTTCTCATAAAACAAATATATCTTTGCCCAAACCAAACCCTTCCTGCCTTTCAAGTCTGTAGTTCAAAGATCTGCCATTTCTGGCTATGAGAATGCATTTTTCTTCATTGTTTTAAATATGTCTATTACATGATTTAAAAGAAAACAATATAAAATCCTGACTGGTCATCTTTCAAGTTAACTTTAAGCCCATCCTAGTTTTCCAGATCTGCAACAGAGATCCTGGAAAACCTGCAAGTTCAGTAAGCTCCTCTTAAAAAAACATCCCAGGCCTTTGGGCAACTTAACTCTCACTTAAGTTGATTTCTGGGCTTCTGAGCTGCATTTGCAGAATGTTTAGAGCCTTGTACTGCAGATCCCAGCAGAAACCTGGGAAGCACGAGCTCCCCTGGAGCTTCCAGGCTTCCTGCTGGCAAGTTGGCACTCGAGATGCTGAAAACACTGAAGTAACTATGCTCTTGGGATACCCAACTCTCTCATCAGCTAGCCAACTGATGAAATGGGCAGCCCAGGAGAGCCAAACTAGCCATCCCCAGTCCCAAAGAGTTTTCACAGCAGTGTTATCTCCAAATATGCAAAGCCTGGCAAGATGTCTTCAGACCAAACAGGTAAGTACTGAAAACTGAGTGCCTTTCAAACCTGTCCTGGAAGAACAAGGTAGTTCAAAATCAGACATTCATATTAAATGTTCCAGCATTTTCTGGTGGAAAAGCTCACACTCAAAAATCTTCTAGCAACTTCTGTTTACAACCCCTTCTCTACCACATGGGCTCTGGTAGCAAAAAAAAAGAGCATTCCTGGCAAACATGCTCTTATGTTGTTTTCTGCTTTCCCTCATTATAGACAGGCCATTCACTCAAGTTTAATTTGAAACTGTGACAAGGAATCAAACTCACTTTCAAACACTCAAAATCTTTTTTTTTTTTTTCCTGACAGCTAAAACATTAATAGGCAGCTATTATTACATTTATTGGCATTATCTCATAGATAACCTATCAGTTATATTAAAGGCAGCATGTGGTAGATAACGGGATGATAAGGCAAGTCCTGACAAATGGCATGTATTTGCGTGAATAGGGACTGAGAAGTAATAATCTACAGATGATTTCCATGTTACTAACACTTCAGTACAGTGTGTAAGAATACCCACCTTGTCCAGGAGCCAGCCAGACATTACAGATACTTTTCTGTTGACCTTCAGAGACTGTCACTCATTTCATTGACAATTCAAAATAAATTTAGCAAGGCACTGAAAGAGTTCAACTAAACTCATGTGAACCTTGACGTGACAATTATAGCAGCTTATGCTTTCAGAAAACTTGCAAGCTACTTATCATATTTCCTTTACACTATTCAGCTAAAAGCCTCTAATGGTTTAGCTTGGCGAAAGGTACTGGAGTTCTTTTACTGAGCTGCTCCAAGGACAAGTCTTGATACTATTAGCAACATTTATTCTTGTTAGCAATAAATTTCAGTCTACTGTCAGAGAAAACATGCAAAGCTCTCTGTGGGATGAAAAGACAAAAAAAACCCCAGTAGTTACCCTTGGCCTCCGGACACTCTTGGCTTCTGTGTCTTGTTTCTTCACTAGCGTTTTTAACAAGCATCTCCATAACTTCTCTGCTCTCAGCTCCTTGTGATCCCATCTGTTTGTAGTCATCTATAAATGTATCAGGGAGCTGTAGAGTCTCTTCTTTCAGATGAACAGAAGGTATATGGTGATCTTCAGGTTCTAAACGAGTGTCAGAACTCTTAGCAATTTTTCCTTCCTTCTGCTGGGGATCAGACTCCTTAGCAGATTGGTCTTCTTGCAATTCCTCTGGCTTGTGCTGAGGGTCCAGATTTAGGCTTGATGCTTCAGTTACAGCATCATCATTATCATCATCCTCCTCATCATTCTGACAGATGCTAGAAACTACACTGCCCTTTGCTGATCTGAAGTTTGTTTCTAAAGCTTTTTGAGCAACTTTGTCTTCAGTCCTGGTTAAGTTGCTGTGATCGTTTTTCAGTTCTAACATGGATGACACACAGGGACACATTTCTGAAGCAGTTTTATTTTTTTGATCAACTGGTACTATTTCTTCAAGCTCAGTTATATCAGGCTCCATAATTAAATCATCTTCTCCCACTTCATCTACTGTCACTAATTCCTCCATGTTAGCAGGATACCAGGTCTCACCTTCTATCTCACTTCCACTCTCCCAGTCTCGGTCCTGTCAGAAAGATGTGAAACATTTGCGTGATCAGTGATTATAGATAATCACTGTTAAACACTGGGTTTTGAACATCAGTAACCAGCAAGAACTTTGATCTGGTCATGCCTAATCCCTCTTTTATTTTAGTTTCAATGAATGTTATGCCTTGGTGTTGTGATTTTAAATCCTGTGCACAAGAACAAGCAATCTCTTTTTAATTATTACATAAACTTTCACTTTGTGGAGATTCTCTAACTGCCCTGGGGATTACAGTCACTCCAGTCTCCTGCTTCTTACTTTTCTTTAAGCAATAGAAAAAGGCACAACCTGTTATATTTTATACCATCCCAGGGTGGAGAGAAATAGGCAGCACAATCCTGAGCCCCAGTCTAGCCACTGTGGCTCTTACTTTGCTGGACAAGGTCCTTTAAATTCCTGTGGTGACTGAGAAAACGTGGCTACCTTCTGCAGTCATTTCTTTCCATCATTAAGAGCCCTCTGCCAGGGACTGTGTTGGTAGAGATTGTCTTAGACCTTAAGAAAAATCAGTTTTATAGTTATATTCCAAGGTACGTAATTTGAAATACCTCACACATGCAGTTCCAGACTTACAGGTCTCCAACACTAATATTTGACTTCAGAAGTATTAGAATTATAACGTATATGTTACTTTTAAGGCACACTTGCATCTCAGATTTCAATTCCCAGACTTACCGCGTACACATAATCTATTAATAATCTGTATTCTCCTCCTGTTTGGCCATTCCCACACTTCCCCTCCTAGAATCCTAAAGCAGCACGAAAACTCTGGGAGTTGACACTGTTCTTGCCAGGAGATCAGTTTTCTACAGCAACAGATATCAACAGCTTCCATATCTGACCATCAACCCATGACCCTACAGATATGAAGCTGGAGGAATTCCAAGGACATTGCTGTCCCCGACTGCGATGCTGCAGTAGGGGTGCAGTAAAGGCATCATTTAATTAAAACCAGAAATAATCAGAAGAAGTTACTATCTGTAGTCCATCTAAGGACAATGTTCTGAAAAGTTTTCATCATTAGTGTCCTCCTTCTGCGCTGACAGCATCTCCTATTTTTGGGCTCGGTTCACAAAGTTGCACTTTGGGCATACATTACTTACAGCTGCCACTGCCAAGGTTTATGCATGTGAAGCAATGTACATGGGCAAAGAGCAACTAAAAAAAGTTCTGGAGACTTCAGGAAAAACTATCCGTTAAAGCAGAGGTCAAGATAAGGTAAGTTAATTTAGACAGCCCCTTTCTCTAACTCCTTTGCAAGCCTTTCCATGGTGGTTTAATATTTCAGTTTGGAGAATGTGCTACCAAACGGGGGTTTCACTCATTTTGTCATGGGAGCTGCACCAACAATGTGTCACTAACCTTCTCTTTTCTTGTGTTTTCCAGAATCTCTCCAGATTCTTTGCCTTGCTTATTAGCCGAAGGTGAGCTCTTCTCTGGAACTTGCTCTTCTTTTCCAAGCTAAAATAAATACAACATATACACGTATAGCAACACACAGTGGTGCTCCAGCATGTTGCTATTCTGGGTTTAGGGAAGCAAAGTCACTCACAAGGTCACATTCTTTATTTCTAAAGTTTATGCAAGTCAGCTAAGCTCTGGGAAAAGACCCAACAATCGGATTCCATTAGCAAAGCTGCACAAATAAAAATCAAGAAAAAGAAAATTAAACAAAATTAGAGAGATGTAATTTATATCTTAGAATTGGCTAGAAGACAGCTGGGAGAGAATGTGAATTTGCTAAAATTTCCAGCCTCCACTCCTCTGTTCTCTACCCACATCTGTTATATTGGCTCAGACATGGTAAGGAGAGCAGCAGTGTTAAAACTGCAAAAGAGCTCAACTGGTTTGTTTATTGATGTAGGATCAGTCGAGAATGCTACCTTGGAAGAACAAACCCCCAGTATTATCCGGTCCTTGGTAAAAGAAGGGTGAAGTAAAAGTGTGAGCTCAAAATATTCAAACCTATTTCTTCCTTTTAGAATAAATTATTAGCAGTAGTCCCTGGAGAGGTATGCCTTTAACAAAGCCACTTTAAAATAACTTGAAAAACATGCAGGGGGCTGTGCAACACTGGTGATTTAGAATGCTGTCTGACTTTTCTCTCTGACATCTCCTCCCAAGGAACCATCCATCACAGTGAAATACCAGCCAAAGGAGAAAGATGACAAAAAGTGGTACAGACACACATATCTATGGCATGAGGTAGTGCTGCTGCCTGTTACAGAGACTAGCTGAGCTACAAGGTCTAGAGATTTCCACCAACCTTGCCCCCACATGAGAATAACAAACACCAGGTCAACTAAAACCAACCAAAGGCCCTGAGAGCGCAAAGTCACAAGCTAGAGATGGACCTCTGGTCAGCAAAGCAGCTCTGCAGCCTCCTGTGCCAGCCTCCCTGGGGGTGGATGGGAGCAGTGTATCGCCAGGGGGGACCAGGGGAGGCAAGGTGGCCAAAAGCCAGTAACAAGATCCCTGTTGGGTGGGGCTATGAGCATGGGCTGTAATGGGACTGAGCAAAGGAGCATCTTGATCTCTTCCCTCTCAACTTTTTCCCAATGGAGAATCAAACCAACAAATGCTACCACTTTTCTGAATAGAAGTGTTTCTTCAGAGAAACACTGATTTTGTAGGTGAGCTGATTCAGTGGTTCTTCCATGGGAAGAGATTTCTGACAGCACACTGAAGGAACTGTTGCGAATTATCCCTGCCACAACTGAGGGTAGGGACATATGATTAATAGAAACCAATTGCTCTGCTGAGTTGACCACAAAGAAAGTATTCCTTATTAAAAATTCCTTCCCCATTTTAGCAGTGTAACAACCAGATCCCTGCATTTTCCTAGAAATATTGTGCATCCTTGTAAAATACCACAATTCCCAGATAACTCAACAGACATCACAGGTAGTGGAAGGAGGCAATGGATGCAGAGACCACCTATTGGGTATTCAGCACAGACTTAGAAGAGGGAGCAGTAGGGCAATTGCTTCTGTACACACAACCTGCATGTAAATAGCAGGTTGTCGCTTGGTTTTGTTTTGAGTTGTCTGTCACCCTCCCCTCACTTACTACCCAGTTCCGTGCTTGACCAAGAAAGACAATGTCCATGTATCCAACACTGCAATGGTGTAATAGATCTGCGTGATTTGGGCAAAGACATGGACAAAATGACCTCTCAAAATCTCTTCTAGGACTATATTCCCTGATTTTTTCATGGCAAAACACTGCATGTCACCAGCACCACACCCACAACAACTGATCTAAACTATTTCAGCAAATATATTACTTCAGCATTTACCTTCTTCTTACATACAGTTTGAGATCTCTATTTACCTCATTCTCAGGAGGTTTGGTTTCCTTCACATCACCGCTTTCATCAGCAGCATCTTCCTCGTGGTCTTTGTCGGCTTTCTTCACCTTATTCTTATCACTTTGTTTTTGCCTGGAGCCCTCAGATGCCTTGCTGTGCTTCTGTTCAGCTGCCTCCTCCCTGGCACTGTCCTCGCTGTAAGAATGCCTGCGTTCCCTTAACTTGGCCTCTTCCTTCCTCTTAGATCTCCCAGGTAAATCCTGAAGCTGCCTCTGAAACTTGTCAGATTTTGACTTGGAGGTTTTTCGGTAGTAGTCATCTTCCCTGCTCTTGTAGCCAGATAAAGGGTGAAGAGAGCCAGGGGAACCACTCCTTAAATATTTCTCTCTGTGCCCTCTGCCTCCTTCAATTCGTTCATCCAAATCGAACTTGTCCAGCTGTCGGGAATAATGTTTCCTCTCATGTACCCACATGTCAGTCCTGTCCCTCTTCTCATCCCCATTCTCTCGCCATTCTCTGCTGTCTCTTTCCTCTTCCCGTCGAGAATATGGGGACTGATCCCATGACTCTCTCCCATTCCCCCAGTCGGTCCTGCTGGTCCCTATTGGGCTGTGGGGTGAACTGCAGGAAGTGAAGCTGGGAGTGTGGGATCGGGGTGACAGGGAGCGGCTTATGGGGCTGCGAGAGCGGGGCCTCTCCGTGCCATACCTGTTGCAGAGGGAAAAGGCAGCTGTAACTGGCTGACCCACTGTGGTCTACCAAGTTCTTACACACTGGAAACACATGGGACCTGTCCTGGAGACTGCAAACCTCAGACCCCAGGCCTTTCACAGACATGCAATGCACAGCTGCAAACACAGTGAACAGGAGAAAAGGCAATGTTGTACCCACAGAGCTTAACTAAATCCCCACAGATCTGTTAAGAATATATTCATTCATTCTTAAAAGCATCTCATAGGGGTTTAGCATTAAAAGCTTATAATACGTTAATACCTTTACAATGACTCAAATGTTTGTACCCTTAACACTCACTCATCTGGGGCACCTCTGAGAAAAAAGTGACAAAAGTCACCTACTTAAAAGAGATGTTTCAGGACTGTGATTCCTCTCCGTTTTTACTGCAAGGTCAGAAGCCAGGCAGATCAGGAATACACCCAAATACACTGTAAGGTGAACCAGCTCCTTCCCTCTAGGTCTCCCAGTGCTCCCAGTCTTTACACTTGTCACACAATGGGGAGGAGAGAGGAATGGTTTGTGTGTTCTTCACATACCAGGTGTATTTTCTGAGTCATCATCAGTAGGAAATATTTCATTTATTTTCATAACATGTACAGTTTCAATCTGATCTCATTATATAGGCCCTGCACCTACCATTGCACCCACTTATATTTTTACAGCAATTTGAAGTGAAATCCAAAATAAGAAAGCAAAGGAGATGAGAGGGAAGCACACAGATAAATGTGTTTTCTACCTGCAGGTTTACAGATTTATCCAGGTCCCAATTCCAAACTATGGAGAAACTTTACCTGTCCACTTCACGCATCAGGTCCCTCTCCCTCTGCGAGTGGATGTCCTGGATGATGGCAGCCACATTCTTACCTGGTTTCTAAATAAGACAAAGACACTGTTTAGTATGCTGCAGTACTCTCCAAGCTAATACAGGTGATATGTCCTTCAAGAAACAGCATCCACACATCATTCAGTTATGCTACTACTGAGAATTATTTAGTTTTGGTGGTGTGGTTGCAGTCTTTTCTGCAGATGGTATCTCAAAAGCAGGACCAAATCAGTGAAATGATACAAATAGAAAATGTACTCCGTTATGTTGTAGCACTGTCTGCTCATGCTTGGCTGCTGTAACAGGCTTTGAAAACTAGCTTGTCCTTCCCTGATACACATTCACTACAGAGTATTTTCTAGGAACTGGATGTAAGCAGAAACAAACCAGAAAATTTTTCTAATATCTGAATTAAATATGTGTATCAGTATATCTCTGATCGTCTAGGAATGAACTGCCTTCTTGTCATATCACAACTCAGCTCATTCTAGAGTATAGCTCTAAAAGACCATGTTTAGACATCAGAGCTTCAGAAAAGCTAAGTGCAAGAAAGATGCATACTGGAAGTATTGCTTACTTGAGATTCAAGATCATTTACAAAAGATGGGCAACTCCAGGCTGGAGTGTTTGCACTTCACAAAATGCTTGGAACATGCACAGCTGAGCAACATAATCACACAGGAACCAAGAGCAGTTTGTGGCAGTAAACAGCTCATGCATATTCTCCCTTCCATGTTGTACTTCTTGTTTGTTTGCTTTTAACAAAGAGAAAGGGCTTTTGCTCGTGCAGACAAAAATAATTTAATGAGCTGAAACACTGCCATTGGAAAGGCTGAAAATCTTCCTTAAATTGAGGCAAACTGCCACACTTTCCTGGGTAATTCCTGTTCCTCAGCTATGTTAAGATGTACAGCCTCCGTTACCTCACATCTGAACCCCTCACCATATCACACTAAGCAAGACTGCCTTAGTTTATGAACTTCTGGCAACCCTTCTAAGTCCCCTTAAACTATTATACACATACAGGAGAGAAAAAGACTTTTCCAAAGGTCAAAACAAATTATCTAGGTTACTTGTTTTCCCTCGAGGCTCATGAAAGGCCCCTTAACCTCTGAACTTTGAACATTACAGGTATTTTATAAAATAGATAGATATTTTATAAAATAGTTAGATAATACAATCCAAAACTTTTCAGCTCTGCATTGCCAGTTCCAGTCCAAGTATCCATGAAAAAATATCCAACTTTTTAGCATTACACATGGCAGTACATAAGCCTTCATAAATATGCTCACAAGAGCAATGATTTTTGAACATCACACACCGGTATCCACCACATCAGACGTGTCACACACTCTACAGGAAGTCCAAAGACTATTTCTCTGTTCTGACTTTATGTAAATAAATAAATAGCTTTTTAATTTAAGTAATTAAAAAAAAAAAAAAGAAAGAAAAAGAAATCAGTGTGAAGTTTAGCCATGGCATCACTGTGTGGTCTAGAGATTGTACTACGGCTCAAACATGCAAGCAGTGAAAAGCACTCCTTCAGGCTCAATGCCTGACTAAAAGGATAGGGCCATCTTATTTTTGCTGATGTGTTTTATCTTACATGTAGCCGTGTTTTAGACCTTTGTTAGACCAAGCAACATGGGAGCCTGCTCAGAAGAAAGCTCAGAAGGAATTTGCGGAATAATAATAGGTGAGAACCAGAGAAAGTGGTTCTTCCAGGAATGAAAGTTTAGAACAAGACCAAGCAGCTAAGTATAAAAGATCATTAACATACATTCATTAGTTTATCTTTCTTAATTTATTTTCCCATAATATTAAAGAATTAATTAGAAATCAGTAATCAGTAAAGATTTAAGGTGTATTCTGCAGGACATGCTATGAAAAGTCACAAAATCTGATCAGGAATGACTATCTCACCTTCAGCTGCAATTCCTTGTATCTTTTAGACATCCTAATAAGCAACTTGTCATCATTTATCATAGCAGGTTTTTCTTTGTAGTACTGCACCATGGCTTGTGCTGCTTCACTGTAAGCCATTTCCAGAAAGGCCTAGCACAAATGGAGAGAGGTTTAAAATCTACTACATAATTACAAATACAGAATATAAGAGAGAAAAAAAGAAAGTGCAATAATTTTCATTTGGATTCTTCTCAAGCAAAATGTCTAGATAGTGCAGAACCAGGGAGCTTTCCAGCCCTGGAGCTGAAATAATACTATTCAGTCCATTGCTCAGCCTCCTTTTAACTGCAAATAATGGTTTCAACCCAACTATTAAAGCTCATATGCAACTTTAGAAGCCAGTTTAGTTAAAAACTGAACTGGAATCTAATCTTTCTTGATAGATGAAAACATCATCTTTCCCTTGTTTCCTCACTGGCGCCTTCCCTTACCATGTGTGTGCCAGATCACCCAGCAAAGCCAAGGCCCGAAGGCTCTGCCATCAGCCTTTGACTGTAATTACACCACTGCAGGATCTGCCTCTGCTGTACCAACAGTTCAGCAAAGAGTGTAGGACAGGCGAACCAAACTAGAGTGCAAGTACTTCTTCAATATCCAGTTCAGCTCTATGAGTATGGGTAAGAAAGCAATAGCAGCCTCCCAAGACAGAACAAGATTAGTCTGAAAGTATCCCTAACAAACTGACTGAGAGAAGAAGGCCAAGTTATTAACTTTTTTTTTAAAAAGTATTATTATTTTTAGAAGTACAGATTTACAACACTTCACTAAGATTTTTTTATTTTTTAACGAGAACTATGATGCAGTGGTCATATTTATGCCATTATCTAATTCTGTGAACACCAATTTTATTTTACTTTAAGAGAAGGCTTCATATATTTACAATTCTATTACAAAGAAAAAAAAAAAAAAAGATTTTCCCCAAAGACTCTTGTCTTTATGTCAACAGGAATCACTACCAGTGACCGCAAATGCACAGTACCTGATTAGTGGATTTCATGAGGATATAGTTGGTGACCTTCCCAAATGGGAGGCCCAGGTTAATGACATCATTCTCTGTGCAGCTTCCCTCAGGGAGGTTGCAGATGTGAACAACTCGACCCAGTGTAGATTTTCTCTGGGGAAACTGGGGAAACAAACAACTCAAAGAGATGTTTTTATCTTATATATTCCAGCCACCAGATAAGACCTTATATTTCTGAAAAAAATGAAATGTTCTGTTCTGTGTAACTGTTATTAAGGACCAATACTGTTCTTTAAAACCTTGTATTTTAACATCCTGGTTTAGAAATATAAATGGGAAGGGAAATGTCTCCATCCCTGGACATTTCAAAGTCCAGAGAGGATTTCTAGAAGAGACGCTCTCATGCAATTAACGATATTGCTGTAGAAAGTGCTCCTGTACTCAGCCCCAGAAGGAGCTTGGAGGCCCTTCAGTGTGGAGATGGAGGGTGCCCCTACCATGAAGAGGTCTCAGCCCCTCCTGACGAGCTTCTTACGTGCCTGGCACCCATCTGATACATTAGCACAACCCCTGTGGCTCCTCTGCCAAGTCAGACAGCCTTCCCCACCCCATCTGCATCTGTATATCCCACTGCAAGCTCTGTGCCTTCCCTGCACACAAAGGCACCACGCACTGCTGCTTAGTAAAAAGCCCTTAGCAGATAATTTGCAAGCAATGAGTATTCAAGTATTTAATAAACACTCATTTATGTGGTGCTGCTCTTGCCTGGAGAATAACAGAATGCTCACTGCAGTCCCTGCTGAACTTACAGACGTTAGATCTTAGTTTAGGTGACTGCAGCGGCATTCAAGATAGCAGGGGCTGAATTTAAATCCTCCTTCTGCCCTGGTGGAACAGACTGGACTGAGACTAAAGGTGACCCCATTTAACTTGTGAGGGGCCACAGAGCTGTACCTCAGACTGGAAAACCTACTACTTGCCCCTCTCATTGCAACTACACACAGTAGGAAGGACTTCTTCCCTGGGGTCATAGTGACCACTGGACATGAAGAATGGCAGAGCTCCCTAACTGGGCTGGCACAGGCACACAGCACTGGTGCTGTAATTACCTCCCAAGGGTGGAAGTCTATTTTGGAGTGCTGGGGAAGTTCCCAAAGAGCTGCCCATCTCCCTGACATGGAAAACAGGCTCTACACTCCTTGTGCAGAGAGGCATCAGGGTATACTTGGAGAGGAACATAATTTACCCCAGCTAATGACACACAAAACATCACTGACACAGGACTGTCTTCCCAGACTACTTCCATGTTTATGATCTTTGCTGTTAGGATTTTACTAGAATTGTGCCATTGAAGTAAAGATGTAAATCATGTAATCTTATGGGATCAAGTTCACCAGAGCCATCACATATGTTTGGCTTGTCAGCAAGTTCACAACTTAGACAGCTAATGTTATCTTATTTACACCTTCATCCCATTACCTCCCTGCCAGGCTTCACCACTTAACCATTTGTGTATTTTTCCTGCAGCAAGACCCTGCATTATACAATGGTCTGTTGTTAGTTTGCACCTTACAGAGGCTGCCCAAGTGCATAAGTCAAAGAAGTGCCAAAGTCCAGAAGTGAGATACATTTTCTAACAGAAAAATAGACCTGATCCTGAAAAAGACGAAGCAACTCATCTCCACTTGAATAGAAAAGGAAGTGATGACTGTGCATTTGGCAAGGCAGCCTGTAGTGCACAACAAGAAGAATACAACTACAGCTAGCAGAAGAAAAGGAAATTTTCTGACAGCAAATGCAGTCACAGTTTGGGAACATCACTGGTCACCTGTCACCTTCTCTTTGTTTTGTTAGATCTATAAAGAGATGGCATATTAGGAGTCTATGGAACTAAGAAGACTTAGCTGTTCCCTGCATAGGCTCCAGAGCCTGTGTTCAGACACACACTCAGCAGTACATTAAATCAAACAACTGTAAGATGTTACCACCTCCCCACAACTGCCAATGGCTTAAATTAAAATGCTACACCATAAATCTGCTGTAATTCATGATTAAGAAGTGGTTACATACTCATACCAGAAGTCAGTGGGCTGTACCGAGCAATAATCATGTCAGCCAATTGAAATTAAATAGGATCCATTCATTAAATAGAACTGTAAATCACAGCCAGAAAAGGAATATACACCTTCCACATCCACAGTCAGGAAGTTAAAGGAGCTTTTGTGTGTCAAGTGTTGAATGTAGTTTTCAGTAAGACTCTTAACTTTCTTTGCAACCAATGCAGTTGGACAACTACTACAAAAATAATTAAATGCACAGCAGTGAAATGCAGCTCATACTGTTTTCCATATTATTTCACCAATCCAATTTGGCTATTTTTTATTACAGCTTATTTATTTACTTATTTATTTTTATTGCTTTTGAAATTCTTTATCCTTTTCCTGAGCTTTGCATTAATATTTTCTAAGATAAGAAACTGACAGTCAATCCCTCCAGTGCTAATGGCTCTCCATGCCTGAGTGAACACTTGCAGCACTGTATTTGCTTTTTGAAGAGGGATAGAGTTCTTTGCAGATGGATAGCACAGAGCGAGCTCTTCCAGAAATCTGAACACTTTGTTTATGATTACATGCAGGGTCAAGTATAATCTCCCACTGCTCAGTTAAATGGCAGCAGCTTAGCTGAAAGTGAATACTGCCGTGCAAAGGTGTAATAAATTATAAGCCACCTGGGTTGCGGAGTGAATGACAGCTGACAAACTCAATCTTAGCACCTCTAATATAGCTCCCTGTCCACCCAATGAGCCTCTGAAGAAAGAAGAGGATTTACAGCATCCAGGAAAATCAAAGTTATTGTTTCTTTTATCTCTCATAGTGCTGCAGGTCATTCAGAATGAGGACTTCTGCAGGCAGCTTAAATGATAAATAGTGACAGATTCTAAGGAGAAATGATACTGGTATTAGCAGTAATTTCATTTGTTGTGAGGTTGACAGGCATGATGAAAAGGAACATTCCTCTGCGCCCGCTGCTACTCCACCTCTGACCTTGGAGGCAGCTGTCATGAGCAGCTCTGCTCTTTGCTCCCTTGTGCACACAGTGTCTGTGACAGACAGAAACTAAAACTCCTTCAAATAACCTCTTGCACAGCAAAACCACACAGTAGAAAATCGGTTGGATTAAACAAATATGGGTGACGTTTCTGTTAGCAATGCCTGATGTGAACTGGATTGGCAGAGGGACACAACTCAGCCCGTCTTTCCAGAGTGTCTGAGACCACATCAGGATGTATACATGAAAGTTAACAAGGTGAAAACTTGAACCCCTGGATTACTGCTGCTATGCCATGAACGCCCTAACATGATTCCATCATGTCTCCAGCTTTAAGCGTAGCTTTCCAATATATGTTGAGCTTCATATTAACCCTAACAACTTCCTATTTCCATTACATGTAAGATTTGTTTTCTATGTGCCCCCCCCCCCCCTTTTTTTTTAAAAAATCTTTCAGCTTTGTCAGGGAAAGAACCACTTTTAATTTTATACTTTTTCTGGCATTTTTTGATTATTGGGCTAGGAATTCAAGTGTGCATTAGAACAATATAATGGGGGGGGGGCTCTGTTGAATGCACAGCGGGGCTAATAAACCTAAACTATGGAAGGCTGTACACCAAAGCAAACTTGCTGAAAGTCTACCAGTGGCATCAGATGATATAAACAGTACACTAAAATAAACTAAGAAAATGTAAGTCCTGTATAATGACTTGATCTGGGATCTGAGGTGTGCAACAGTTACTGAGCTGCAGCAGCTGCCTTTGCCATTATTGCTACCTGGGAAAAGGACCCCAGCATGGGAGAGGCAGATAGCAACTGCTACAAATAACTAACTGAAGAGATGGAAGACTGCTTGCTGGGATCAATGCTCAGAGTAAGTAAAAACTAATCCAAATTTTCATTCCAAGCTGAAGCTGACCTTCCTGGCATGAAAAGACTCTGAAAACATGGAAAAAAACCTCAATAGGATACACACAAAACCATTTACCCCCCTCCACAAATCTCTCTAACAAGCAAAAATCTTTTAGCACTAGAAAAAACCCACTACAATCAAGTTCTCATTTGGCCAAAATCAAAAGCATAAAAAAGCTGCAGGGAAGATGAAATATCAGACTGAATATTCTGATTATTGTTTAAAAGGAAGCCTTCATGGTTTTAATTCCAATAAGTAGAAGTAGCTTCTACAAGAATCTTGACATGGAGATCAATTTGCTTAGGTACTCACTCTTACCCCTGATGGAGGAGACGAAAATGCAGGACCCAGCTGGCCAAAGGATCTTGCTGATGTAGTGATAAAAGATGCGCCAACATTTGGTGGATAATCTAAATAATGGATTACACACATTTCATGAAAATCTTGAGTCATATTAATTGCATTAGTGTGCTTAGTAAGCAATGCCCCATTTACATAATAGCTAATTTCATAGTCTCTGCACCAAATTATACACTGTTTCATTGTACTGTGAAAACAAATAATTGAAATAAAAATAAATTCATACTTTGAAAGGCCCAGTAGTGGCTTTAGCCTTTCTGTGCACAGCCGCTAGAAAGTTTTCCTTGGAAAATGTATCTCATTCTCATTTCAGTTTAAAAGTCCACTTTTTCTCCAGAGACTGAATTCCCTTTCAGTTAAAACGAAGTGGTTTTAATTATCACACATACAACCCCTCACCTTCGATACTAGATGGATTGAAAACTGCTGCATTATTTGGTGATAAATGCAATGTTCCATCTGCTGAGCTTAACACACACCGGATACCAGTGCTGGAAAAGAAAGAAAATAACTTTATGTGCATGCATAATGTGCCATAAATATTAAAGCATTAAAATAGCAAATTTAAACATTAATTATTTTTAATATTTAAATAAATACCAAATATCAAATTATTAGACTAAATTCCTGGTGTAAAGCCACCAAAGTAAGGGATGCTGTTAGAAATTCTGTTGGAAGAGATTCTCTAAATACTTACTTATCTGAAAAAGCCATACATTTTTGGATGTGAAGACTTCCCTTAATATGCTGATCCCAGTCCTGCATTGAAACAAAGAGATGATGAGTGTAGGAAAAATCCTGAGACAAATTTGCAAGAGATTGCTTCTCCATTCAGTTTACCTTACTCTGATACTGAGATGATGAAGATCAAAACTGTGTGATGCTGGGGTCAAGCACACCTTCACCCAATGCATTTACTGATTCATTATTTGTAGGTTAAATTATCCGATACTTTACAAAAGAAGAGCATCTCTGTATTAGATTTTAAATCCAGTATTTTTCTATTAATTCTGTTATTTCATTCTAGTTGAAGAGCTCATCCTGCAAGGTACTGAGCACCATCAGCTCCTGCAATGTCCATAAAGAAGGTGCTCAGCACACAGGGCAGCCAGAATAGCACTTCTCCATTTCAACAGATCAGCTATTTACACTTCTGTGATACAAATGAATCAATGTATTAAACATCAACCAACAGGTCAACTGAAACTCACCGTAATGACATTTCCCCTGCCCTTTTAAAATGTTTAATGACAAAAAAATCCACAAATGCCCAACGTGCCCTAGACAGGGGCTACTTCAGACCATCCCTGTAGCTGCAGTAAACACGGCAAACCTTTTTGGAAGCAGCTGCACAAAGAGTAAAAGGGAAACATAGAAGAGCAAATACATTCAGATAACCCAAAGCCCCAGGGTGTGTAAGTATCAGGTACTATTTCATTTGCTGGCCATTTTCCTTATATAAATGCTGTTGTAATGTTTTTGTCAGGCCACCATCAGCATGAAAACACATGCCTTTGCAGTTAGGCGCTGGTCCTGCAATGTGATGGAAAAGGTTGAGAGGACTTGTTGAGCAGTCCTCACCAGGAGGCCAAAACAATCCCAGCCAGAGCCCACACATGGCCGTAGGGCTCAGAGAACCACATAAGTGGCCTTCTACAGACCTGACCTACATAACGTGATCTAGCATACAGGCTCTCGAGGCAACTGGGAAGCTGCTTCTTGAGGGTGAGGTTGAATTTGGAGCAGCCTTGGCAGTATGAACAGAGAAGTGGAAGCATGGTCTGCACCACATGTGTTGAGCAGCTTCTTGCTTCCAGGCAAAAGTCACTGGGGACTCTGAGTTCTAATTTTCCTCAGAGATACTAGAAGGAAGAAGAGATCCCAACAGAGGAATTAATAAAATATTTTTACCAAAACTGTTTAAACAAGCTGCTTCCACAAGGCTAAGAGGGAAGCCTTTGGGATCAGAAATGCAAAGAGAAAGGGAGAGGCAGATGAAACTGCAGACGTGCAGTTATAATAGCAGTTTCAGAAGCCTGGGATCAGCTTCAAGCTCCTCCTCCCTTCGCTTTGGGCCCATGACTTGAGCTGCAAACCCTGGCCCGGACCTTGCGTTTCTCATGCCGGAGCTGCAATCTCACCATCTCTCACAGCAAGATGTGGAACAAAACCAGATCTTGAAACCCCAGTAATTGCCATGAAACAGATGTACGACACCCTAAGTGAAACTATGGCCCTTTGTTTCCACTTCTCTCAGGGCACCTCTGCAGCAATGGATGCTGGCGGCAAGGGGGTGGCAGGAGCTGGTAGCCAGATCACCGGGCAGCCCGTTCAAGGGTCCAAACCGTGCCCAAGGGGGGCCTTGAAACCACTCACCTTCAAATCAAAGATCTTCTTGTCACAGAGGGCGCAGACGTGGGGGAAGTGGAGGGGCGCTGTGCCATGGAGGTCGCCCACCTGGTGCGGCAGCAGGGTGCGGGCGGGCAGGTCGGGCGCGCCGCCGCTCCGCTCCTCCTTCTGCCTCATGCGAGGGCTGCCGAAGCTCTGCTTGCTGTGGTTGAGGCGGCCGAAAGCGGGGGGGGCAGCCGTGCTGAACTTTGTGTCAGGTGTCGGCTCTTCAGGGTTGTAGAGCTCGTTTCTTATTTCATACTGCTGCTGACTCGCCGACGGCCACAGGCTGTCGCTGGGCACGAGGTCAGGCTTGTTTTGGCTGGGGAAATTAGGGATGTTTTCCCACTGGTTGCTTGTACCGCTGCCATGCAAGACGGGGCTGGGATCTCCTTTCGGATGGGAGCCCGTGTGCGGGTCGCTGGGGAAGGACCGTGCCGCCCCGTGCTGTGCCGCTGTCCCATAGGCCTCCTTGGGAAAGGCCACTGCCGCCTCATGCTGCAGCTGGCTGGGAGCCCCAAAATGACCCTCGTAGCGTGGCCCTGATGCTGAGGAGGCAGCGTGGGCCCCACCAGCAAGGAAGCTGTGCTGGCTGGGCTGGTCACCCTCTGAGGCATACATCTGAGGGGCGGCAGCAGTGGCGTTTTGCTTGTTGTACTCATAAAAGCCGCCTGCCGCGGCCGCAGCAGCAGAGGTGGAGGCGCCTGCCTTGTTGAGACCCACCACCATGGATTGCTGGCCGGAGGTTGGAGCCATGACTCCTCCAAAGGGACTCATGACAATAGTGTTGGGGGTCTGGGCCTGGACAGGCCCCAGGCCACCCCCTGGCGTAGCTAAGGCTGGGCTCTGGGTAGGAAAGGCAATGCCACCAGAGGGGAACCTTGTGCCAGCGATGCTAGGCCCCTGTGGTGGCCCTGTGGCGTGGCCCTGTGGGGCGTTCATCATGGTGGGGTGCCTCAGCTGGTTGAAGAGCGGCTGAGACATGGCCACTTTGGAGAGCACCTGATTGAGGACAGTGGCAGCAGCTGGGTTGTTGGTGACAGCAGTCTGAGCCAACTTCAGCCTGTGGAGCGTGAGCTGTGCCTGGAGCTGTGCCAGCTGCAGGCTCGCCGGTGAAGGGAGCAGGGGGCTCGGGGTGCTGACAGAGAATGGACTCTTCTCCAGGAGCTTGGCAGCACTGCAAAGGACCAGGATCTGGGTTAGCTGAATTCTCCCAACATCTACCTGCCCTCTTCTCCCACTAAAGCCTGGCATGGGATATGCAGCCACCAGTGTAGCCACAACCTGTTGTCTTTCCTTTAACATCTGCTGTCACATCCCATTTGGTCAGTTACTAGGGAGACAACTATGCCAAAGTTCTCTCTTTAAAACCCCTGCTGCATCCCTCTTGATCAGGCCTTCAGCTCATTTTAAATACCCCCAGAACTCACACCTCTGATGCAGGCCAGGAACAGTGGCAACACAAAGCCCAAATTTATGGGGTTTTTTTCTCTCTTTTCCACATTTTATGCAACCTCCTGCCTCCCTACTCACCAATCACTGCTCCTGATTTTGTGAAGCTACTATTACTCCCTTTTCCACATTCCCACAGAGGAGGGGGATATGAAGAAAAGGACCTCAAATGGGACTATAAAGCCAGCCCTGTAGGTACTTCACACCTAGCATATCTGGCTGCATAAAGCAAGATGAAATACACCACAGGTATTTATTTGAACTCTTCACAGTTCTCATTTAATTAAGCTGCAAGGCAGCCTGTTCTCTAACAAAGTATATAGTTTCTCTGTTGCACAGATGCAAATATAGAGGCGGAAAAAAAGCGAATGATTTGCCAGAAGCTGGAGCAACTATAAACAAACCATCCTGAAGAATTTTCCCAGTTCAGCTGAAAAGTAAGGCAAAATCTCTGCAGTACCAGCTGGTAAAAATCAAGGGCTTTTTACTTTCTAGAAATCAGAGGAGCATTGAGTGTTCTTCAAGTCTCATACATGAGATGAATAAATGATTACTAAATTGCCTACCTGGATTCCAGAACTGGGAAAATAGGAGATTATATCTGCAGGCATATGGTGGTTCCCAGCTTTGGGAAGCACCTTTGGGACATCTCACCAGTTCACAGCACCACTACCAACCCTTCATCCCCCACCCCATCAAACTCTGCAAACATAAAATAGGAAAAAAATAAATCAAAATGGGTAAAGTCTAGCAATGTTAAAAGCTAGAGAAATGTTATAATGGAGAATAGTAGGCAGCACTAGCTTCTAGGCAGCTGCACTCGCCCTGTTTTCACTACTCTCCCTGCACCCTTCCAGGATGCCTCCTGTATCATCTGCGGCAGAGCCAGCCCAGTCCACACGTACGCACACCGTCCCGCGGCCACGCTCCCTCCCTATGTCACGCTGCCTACGCTTGGATACCAACAGCCATTTTCATGCCCCTACCGGAAAAAATGTTAGCCGTTACTTTTTCCACCACCAGGAACCTCTGCTCCCAGACAGCACAGCTACTCAGCACATTACAAATGGCTGGTCATTCTGAAAATGAGAGCAGAGAGCACTGGAATAACAGGGATGTGGTCCAAAGCTCAATTAATTTATATTGTAAAAATGTATTGAGTTTCAATTTAGGCCTTTCAAAGCAGCAGGAGCCATCCATCAACCGCCACACAACCCTCACTGTTAATAATTGGCCAATTTGCTAAACTGCATGGATGAAGTTGTAGTTAATGACAAATGTCTTGTCAGCATGCTACATTTGAAAACCACAAATTAGGAAAACATCTGCTTAAATCCAAAGTATGACTAAGAGAAAATGAATGGGTTTCATATTTAACGTTTAACTTCCACTAGCAACTGCAAGGCACATCTGTCTCCCAAAATACAAAATGCCGTTTGGATAAGTGCATCATTATGTAATGATGAGACTCTCTGCCAGCACAAGCTGACACCAGTGCGCTTCAGAGCTGAGGTGCCTTTTGTTTTCCCATGTGGTTTCCATCGCTTACTCTCTGACTTGCACTTCTAGTGTGGTTTGCTGTAAATCTGAATATGGATGAGAGTCAGGGAGCAAATACAGTCAAAACAACACAGAGGCTATCAGAAATCTCAGCTTGTGAGATGCTGAGGACCCACAAAAGCTACCGAGCAGCCCTGCGGGGTGCAAGAGGCTCAGCAAGCAGAGGATGCCACACTGGCACGCACACTGTTGTCACCACTGGAGAACATGTCATGACCCTATGCCTGGGCTGTACTGTGCCAGCAGCATATCTGCTGCACCCTGGCTTATGAAGTGCTGTGTGGCACTTCCCATAGTCCTGACCATTGTTTTCATTTTATAGACGGCTATACCTTTTGTACACTAAGCAAGCTGCAGAATTCTTTACAAAAGTTGTATAGAACATGCAAATAAGAACTGCCTAGTGGTCTTAAAATAAAAAGAAAAGCCGGCAGCCAGCATATGATGTTTTCAGGCTCAGGATCCACAGATGACTCCCGTTCCCAGCAATCTAATTCCACCGTGCCGCAAGCCTACGCAGTAGCGTGCATATCCCGACAGCTGCAGCAGCTTCCCAACTCTGGCGGCTACCTGCTGGACGCAATCATGGGCTCCCTCTCTCCAGTGAAACCATCTCACTTGATACTGCTGCAAGCCCTGAAGCTCCCTCAGCTGCCTCATATTTTGACCAACTTAGGAGCACTCTAAGAAACCTGCCAGCACATAAGCAGTGGTCTGCCAGAGCTCTCCATGGCTGGCCATGCCTGGGGTGCTTGCTGCTCCCCAGCTCTGCAGTCATTTCTTGGCTCTGCAGCTGGACATAAGGAAGCCAAGGGCAGGAGAGCCCTGTACGGCTGCATGGTGGGTTGCCTCTGGCCAGCTCCAGCCAACAGCTTTCAGGCCCTGCTGTGGAATTGGGCAGCACCCGGCTTCCTGTGCCTGCCGGCTTCATCCCTCACTTGTAGCCAGCAGCAGGGAGGGCTGTGGGGCTGCAGGGAGCCTTACCAGATGTTAGGAGAAGCTGCAGCCTCCAAGCCATTCATGAAGAGACAGAATTAGTGAGGAGGGTAGCTCTCATGCACTGACTGATAGGTATGAGAATGGCCAAGGCTTCAAAATCCAGCTGTCTGTTATGAATTTGCAGATTTCAGGGTGTTTCGGGTTGCACACTCTATCCTCCCACAGCAGAAACAGAATATTTTATCATCTAATCAAGGCAAAGAAGGAAGGGCATGTTCATGGGTCAGTGGGAAAAGCAGATATGCAGACAGGAGGTTGGGAGAAGAGCTGTGTATAAAACATCTTTTAGAGGGACACCCAAATTTGAGTATTTCTGCTCTGTTACAAAATACAGGATGTGAGAGACACACAGGACCAGTGTGCACAGCTTTGAAAATTTCTTTCCCTCTTTTCATTTTACAGTCATAATATTTACATATTTGATAACGTGGTTTTGAAAATAATCCTGCTACAGATACACTAAGCTATTGGAAACTGCAAACACAAAGTGAAGATAGCATTCAGCCGAGGCATTCTGTGGGGGCTGCACACCACTTGTACACACGCGCCTCTCACCCCAGCTCATCCTCAGGTTACCAAAATGCAGCCCCCGCCTGCTCATGGGGGGTCTCTGCCACAAGATGATTCAAAGCAGCTGAATGAAGCTCTCATTCTCCATTGAGTGCCCAGGGAATTAGCCTGCGTCAGCCAAAGTCAGCTCTATCCCATGCAAAACATTCCCAATTATAAGGTCAGAGAAGTAAAAAGCAAATTGAAATTGTCCTCTTTCGTTTCTTTGTTTACCGTTTGTTGTAACATCTGGGCTATACCCGAAGTCTCTTTGCACAACCAGGAAAGCAGGAACAGCCTTCCTTTACCAAAAGAAGGACAGGCAGCAGCACTGCCGTACAGTTTCCACAAAGAAAGCCATAAACCTGGCAAGTTTTCACACAGTTCTGAGAGAGAGGAGTTGAAGATATGCATTGACTACTACAATACTCACAATGAGACTGCAAACACTGGCAAGGCTCTATTGCTGTAAATCAATTTAGCCTGTCTGCTGCCCCTGTAATCTATTATTCTTTGAGCATCCAAGAACAGCAAGCAGTCCAGGGTCGGAGGTAAAATATCTAGATGGCTGGATTATCTGAGTAATCCTGTCTATAAGAGTGATAAAAAGGTTGAACACACAACATGTCTGTTTTGTGAACAGGCAGACAACCTTGAGCTTGATTTTCAAATGACAAAATTAAGGGATTTAAAGTGTTGCCCTGCACTTTTAAAAAATTAAGAAATAAATTTTAAAATCTGAACTAATTAAGGTATGATCTTAGTTGCAATTATTTCTTTAGGAAGCATTTATACTCACAAATATTTGAAATGCTGCATAAGGTATGAATTTGAATACTTAAATATATATATTAAAAAAAGACTAATTCATAGTAGTGTCGAATTTTTTTTCTTGCATTTTCCACAAATCTTGTACATCTAAGATTTTTGCATTCCCTCTGCTATGACACATTTGCCTTTACACATAATTTACATCTACCTGTCAAAATCTTGGAAAGATAGATTTTCTTTATACCTTTTCTTCTAAAAAGTGCATTTTTCCCAAGCTGTCTGTATTACTGTCTTGATTTCAGAATTAAAACAGCCAAGGATATTAACATTCCCAAGTATCCCAGATGTGTGACTGCTACTCATTAGCACAGGATAAGATTCAAGACCATACATGCAACAGCAGGCTGTTTTTTCATCCATTACAGGTGTTTCTGAATCAATTTTTCTAACAGTTAGTAAACTTTAAATTTTCAATTCCGGACTCTTGAATACATCGAAGAGCACCATTTCGTAATTATCCAAACACAAAATCAATTATAATCTGTCACGCAGAAGTGTGAAGGTCCCACCCCTTTAATGTATTATTTATTCAAAACACATAGGGCTGCATTCCCTAAACTCTTCCAAAACAACTGCTGCTGCACTAAAAGAACAAATATAAACCACCTTAAAAATAAACAAATCAATTGTTGCATAGATGAAGTTGAAAGACAGTAGGGGTAAATCTAGTCTTCAAATAAACAAACTTCAGTGAGATTACATGTTTGTACGTGAGGACAGAACTTGGCCTCCTGAATTCAAAAGGACTTCAAATCCATCTTTCAAACAAAAAAGTAGAAGCCAAAGCTCAGCAATCTCAACAACATGTATTGATTATTAGAATAATTAATTATTAAAATGAGTTTTTGTCATGCTGCTTTGCTGATCTGATTTGGGGTCTATGTTCAGTTTTGCTTCTTGAATAAACTCAGCACTCAGGTCAATAAAGACTGGAGCACTGGTTAAAAAACAGACACAGGAACTTTTTCCTATACTCTAGACTGCATCTGGACGATACTAAATAACTTGTTCATTTTCTCTCCACAAGAAGTATTTTCTTTGGGTTACAGTAAAATTACTCTCGGTCAGAAAGGCTTGGAAAGTCTGCTCAAAGGATAAAAACTCTTCTCTACCTTCATAATTTAAGTTCTGGAATCTTTTTTTTTTTTTTTTTTTTTTTTTGGCCAAGTTCTGAATAGAAATTGTAAAAAACCAGATCATGTTTCACAGTAAATTCAGCTAATGGTGGGGCGCACTAAAAACCTCAAGCTACTTTAATACATTCATAAGCTGCAAGTAAAACTCTTCTTATCGCAAATAACAATTTCTAAAGCCCTCCTTTATACTATTGAGGGAGTAAAATAAAACATCAGCCAATATATACACGCACTTTGCCAAGTGAGTTGTGCATATGTTTGGCAATGGCAAACTACTATCTGGACAATCATCCAACCTAACAGTTAGCTGGAAGATGAAATGTGAAACATTATAACAGAGGTTTACGAAGCTGATAACAGTTCAATGCCTGCTGCCTATCAAGAGCCCTTTTTCTCATTTGAAACTGTCAGCCAAATTGTTCTCTACCTTTGTTTATATGCAGAGATGTCAGGCAATTCCCACTGGGAAAGGGACAAGATAAAGTGGCAAACACAGCAGCTATATCTTGGATAATGGTTGTGATCATAGAAATAAAACTGGAAGCAATTTTAGGAGAAAGGTTAGACCAGCTCCTAAAGATGGATTAAGCTGAACTCAACCACTCTTGACATATTTATGAAATTTCATGACCTCCAGGAAAAATTCATGGCTCAACTCCTCCTAGTCTTGTAAAGATCCTCTTAAAGCCTATGGTGGCTGTTTGCTGACAGCATAAACCAGTCTTCCCATGCATAGCAAGAAGGGCTTCTCTCACCTTCCTGCAGCTGCTGTCACATCTCTACAGCCATCGCAGATCATTTCTCTGCACATTTTTCATGTTGCATTTGTTTGTAATACCGAGTATGATTGCTCTTCTTCATAACAGCACAACCCCGTGGCCCCTGTAACACCCAGCCCTTTTCCTGAAGAGCTACTGCCCAAAGATGTTGGTTAGGAGGAATCTCTGGAGCTCTTCTCGTCTGACTTCCCACAATGGAAAAGCTAGCTCAGACCTTTCTCCTTTGGGCTGCCCAATGGATTTATCATATCACCATTTCATATTGTCCTCATCAATACTGCATCCAGGCTATGTCAGATCTGGTTTGTCAGGATTACTCTGGATTCCCATGCTGCCTCTAGAGCACTTGTAAATCCTCTCATCTTGGCACTAGCTGCAGATTTAACGGATGTGTTGTTCACCCAAGTCATCAATGAAAGTGTCAAATACACTAAAGACTGTTCCCAAGAAGGGAACCACTATGCACCCTTCCCTTTTCTCTCCATTAGGCATTCAAGGACATCTTATCCAACTTGAAGCTCTGCTTTAGATGCTGAAGAGACTACACTATTTCCTCCCCAACAGTCACTTCACCTAAAAAAAAGCAACTCCCCTATTTGCAGTTGCAAGAATAAAAACATGGATCATCTCTGGTAAAACTGATTTCTTATTAACAACTCTAGCTCTATAGTTCTGGAAGAGTTGGTTTGGATTGTAGTTTAAAATCAGCTAAATGTTCTGGTTTCTTCACAGCAACATTTGCTTCTGTTTGAATTAGCTGCTTTCAAATGCTGAATCGAGTGTCACAGTCCACACTTACAGCATGAGAACAAAACCAGGTACCACTGAAGTTCTGCACTGGCCATCAAACTTCCTCCCTGCCCTTCTGTATACATTTTACCCTGTTTCTTATATTGCGTGGATTGTACACTGGGCTTAATTGTGCTTTCCCTCATGCAATGCATCTCTCCGTCAATATTTAATTAGGTGAAGTTCAACTCCTTTCAAGTAAGGGACGTAGCCCAGCAAATGTACCACCTAAATCCACAGTTACAGGTAATGATTTTCAGGTTAGGAAAGTTCTTGTTTTGTTTCATAACATTTATATGTTGTTTGGTTTTGAGGATGTGCCACAGTATGTCAAGGGTATCTCTGAGGATTAGCATGCACAGAGTAACACCAGTTTCCATTTTAAATTTCAACGGGCAGCCATACAAATTCCTTTAGCTATAGGGCAACCATCTATCTGCAACAGCTTCCCAAGAGAACATAATTCTTTAACAAAAGTTAAAGAAATGTATTTTAAAATCTTTATTTTAAATCAATGCTAAAACCTGTCAGAAATAGCTATGGCACCAGATCAGTGCCCTCCATAACACGCTGTAAAGACCTAAATCAGCAGAGAATTTGTGCCACAGTTTTATGGAGCTTTCAGGGCATGCTGCAATAGCCTGCTCATGCCACGCTGCTCACAACTATATCCCCAGCACCCTTCTAGCAACAGCTCTTATCACTTCAAATACCCTTACAGTGCAAAGTCACTGGGCCAGACTGTCCCTGCCAAACACCATACCAGCAGGGCTCCTGTAAAAAGGGGTGTTGGGGGGTCCCCAATAACCTCATCACCCCAGTAGCCACAGCCTAGTGCAGACAATGGTGCCGGGGTGCTGTGCAGCTCTGCCTCGAGCCCCAGGTGGCAAACAGCACAGCCCTGGGGGCTTGCCTGGAAGCCAAGGAACACAGGAGGTATTTGGGAGGGGAAAAGCAGGAAAGAAGGTGGTATGAACAGTAATGCAAATCCACAGGGCACTCAAAGCGGCCGGGACAGGGATCACAGAGACAGGAAACCACAGAGGGAACCGGCTGAGCGGCTCCAGTAAATGCGCCTCTGCTTCGGGGACCATGTCCTCCTTGGGACCGTGTCTACAGCTCTGCCGCATGGCTTGGTGGTCACAGTGCTGCTCCCAGCCTCCCCTCGAAAATAAAAGAAAGCTAGGGAGAAATGATCTGGAAAGCTTATTATAACTTCAGAAAAAAAAAACAAACCAACAAACAAACCAACAAAAAAACCCCAAAAAACAAACAAACAAACAAAACCACAAAAAACCCCCAACTAAACAAACAAAAAACCCAACCAACCAACCAAAAAAACCCACAGCCCTTAAAAATAAAATAAAATAAAAAAACAAAACC
>JANIJG010017896.1:0-24584 GCA_024611175.1 Megaceryle torquata | reverse complement strand
CTCATCCCCATCAGTCAAATCTTCCTCTGCTCTTATAGTAGGTAGGTGTTCTCTGGGTATGCAGTCATGCAGTACTAAAAAGTACTTTACTAAAAAGTGGGTTGGCATGGGGTGATCGCTGCTGTGCCTGTGGTATCATACAGCTGGACTATGGCCAAGCTGCCTAATATTTGGGCCTACTGAAGTCCTAGCCTCACCATTCACGTCAGCATCTTTTACTTGCAGATTTCCCCCTCCCTGTGGCAGTATTGCTGGAACTCAGAAACTCAGGTATCAGCCAAGTAAGCTATTTTACATACTTCAGCCAACTCACTACCTACAATACCCATGATTTAATGCAAAATTTTGACCTTTGCCCATCACTGGAAAGGTAGTGATGAAACCCCTTTGCCTAGGGGCTGTCCCAGTACTGCATGCCTGGGTTGCCTTCTGCTCCCCTGTCCCCTGATAGCAGTCCCAAATCCCTTCCATTAGCATGAAAGGTAGACAGCTGAGCACACACTGCAATCCAAACACAGTGCTGGCTCTTTCCTCTCCCCCACTAAATTTTTTTAAGCATTTTACGTTTGACTAAACAAGTAACTGTTCAAAATACAGGGTGAACAGTTTGGGTTCCTTTTGACTTTCTTTACTTGGCAAATGCTGAGGCAGCCGTGCTGGGGCAAGGGGCACAGGGGTCATTGGCTGATGTGTCCCTTCTCTGTGCCATGGGAATTAGTTTGCCTGGGGGAATGCAGGCTGCTCCAGCTACCATCTCTCCTGACAGAGGCTGGCTTTCCTTGCTGCAGATTTCAATGCAAATTTACTTATGCCCTCAGTCCTAATACTCAGATCTAGACCTAGGTACATTCACAGTCTGGCTGCAAAAGGTTAATCCCTAAATACTTCAGTTGATACAGACAGACAGGAAGGAAGGGAGAAGGAAAGGAAGAAACATACAAAAGATGCAACTTACTGGCAGTCTAGAGCTTATCTATAAGAGCTTTTTTTGGTGACTATTTGGACTATATGTACAGTGGCAAATATAAATGTAATAGTTGAAATATTTGTATAATTTTTTTTTCTTTTACTAGCAAGAAAAGTACATTGGAATTGGTTTTGGGGGTGGTGGCTGGTTTGTTTTTTTTTTTCTTTGTGTTACCAGTAATTATTTCATGAAATAACATATGCATAGCTCAAAGAAAACATCACACGCATTGTTTTGTGTATTGCTCAATGGGCTGAATTCCTACTGTCCTAAACCATTCATGGAATGTACATGAAAATGCCTAGAAAAAAGGGTAAACTAGTAATGGAAAAACATAATTTAGTGATCTGTGTTTAGTATACTACAATCTTTTAAATGAAAATGCTTCTTCATAATAATACTAAAAATTTGAAGCAGTAGTTGAAACTAAAATTAGAGAATTCTCTAATCAAATACTCGATTACACTTGGTTGAGTTGGCTAGAAAGATTTCTGATTCCACATAGAAAGCTGTTTTCCCCTCCTCTTATTTACTTCTCACAGAAAGGCAAGACAAGCAGAAGTGGAAAACTCCAGCTGAAACCAGCCCATAGCTTTCAATGTTTGGCTGTGTTTAAAAACTACATATAATTTTCCATTGCCCAGTATTCAAGTCACAGAATCACAAAATCACAGGATTTCCTATATTGGAAAAGACCTTTAAGATCACCTAGTCCAATCATTAACATAACACTGAGAAGACCTCAAGTGAACCATATCCCTCAGCACTACTGGACTTTTAAATATCTCCAGGGATGGTGACTTCTATGGGCAGCCTGTTCCAATACTTGACAACCCTTTCCACAAAGAAATTTTTCCTAATATCCAACCTAAACCTTCCCTGGCACAACCTGAGACCATTTCCTCTTGTCCTATCACTTGTACGTGGGAGAAGAAACCCACCCCCACCTCTTTACAACTTCCTTTCAGGCAGTTGTAAAGAGCGATAAGGTCTCCCCTCAGCCACCTTTTCTCCAAGATAAACCACCCCAGCTGAGATTCTCTCAGACACTCCTCATAAGACATGTGCTCCAGGCCCTTCACCAGCTTTGTTACTTTTCTTTGTACATCTCAGTGTCCTTCTTGTAGTGAGGGGCCCAAAACTGAACACAGTATTCGAGGTGTAGTCTCACCAGGGCCAAGTACAGGGGGGCAATCATTTTCCTAGTCCTACTGGCCACACTGTTCCTGACAGAGGCCAGGATGCCATTGGCCTTCTCGGCCACCTGGGCACACTGCTGGCTCATGTTCAGCTGGCTATCAATCAACACCCCTGTTCCCACTCTGCTCCACAGCTTTCCAGCCACTCTTCCCCAGTCCTGTAGCACTACTGAGGGTTGTTGTGGCCAAAGTGCAGAACCTGGCATTTAGCCTTATTGAAATTCATACCATTGTCCTTGGCCCATCGATCTAGTCTGTTCAGATCCCTCTGCAGAGCCTCCCTACCCTCAAGCAGATTGACACTTCTACCCAGCTTGATGTTATCTGCAAACTTACTGAGTGCTGCACTTGATCCCCTCATCCAGATCACTGATAAGAGTGATCTGGCCCCAGTACTGAGCCCTGGGGAACACTACTTGTGATTGGCCAGCAACTGGATTTAACTCCATTTACAACCACCTTTTGGGCCTGGCCATCCACACATTTTTTTATCCAGTGAAGTGCATACCCATCCAGGCCATGAGCAGCCAGTTTCCCTAGCAGAATGCTGTGGGAAATGGTGTCAAAGGCTCTACTAGAGTCCAGACAGAAACACATACAGCCTTTCCATCATCCACTAAGAGGGTAACCATGTTGTAGAAGGGGATCATGTTAGTCAAGCAGGTCCTGCCTTTCATAAAACCATGTTATCTGGGCCCTTTCTCTTTTATGCCTAAACTTCTTCAAAACAAAAAAAAGAGGAAAAGTAAGCTCTTCCTCCCTCCTGCTCCCAATCTTTATCAACAAGACCATTCACTCTGTAAAATTCAGTTCCATAAAGTGTCAGTCTTACTTTATCACTATCCTTTGAGAGATGCAGAGGATAGCAGACACCCTAGCTGCTGTGTTAATGCCCATTGTATGTTTTCAGCTAAATCCTGATTGAAGTTAATCAGAACAAAATAACAAAGAGATAACATACGTCATTGTAATTGTATCACTACAAATGTAATACTTTGCACTGATTGAATGCTTTCCTCTTCCATGAACATTAACTAATGATGCTTTGTTAATTAAGTCCTGTGAGGGAGTGGGGGATCAATCCTGAAAATAATGTGGGACTGTTGTCTCTATAAAATCTCAGGACACTTTCCTATATCCCAGCTAAAGTCTGTCTGCAAAGACAAATTCCCCTAGCTGCCAAATCAGCATGTGTGTCACTGCACAGTTGCCTAAGCTTTAGGGGCAGGAGATGAAAGCCCAGTCTGAAGCTGATTTTTTTTTTTTTTCTTTTTCTTTTTTCTTTTCTCGGGATAAAATGGTAGTATGTTCTTTGAAAAAGGTTTGGAACCATTTGTTTCATACAAAACTCTGGAAAGACTACAAGAATTCATCAACTGGGTTTGTAATTTATCAGCTCAGATGTAATTCTGTGTACTGAAACCACTAAAGGTCTGGAGGAGAAAACTACAAACTGGAAATATCATGGTCCAGTGAGGTCTTGGCTGAGTTGCTGTTCCTTTTCTTCTCAAGCAGAGGAATTGAGGACAATCCTGGTTATTTGTTCTCACATACTACAGCAAAGGTACATACATAGAAATACACCTGCAGTGTCTAGTGGCTTTTTTCTTCTGATAAGACTGCAGATAGCAGGGCTTTGGGTGGTTCTTTACAAATACTGAGTAGGTGAGATACATCATAAAGTTCTACCAGCAAGTCCCTGGTCAACCTTCTCCTCACCTTTCGTTATGTACTTACAATTGTGTACCTGCATAATTTTCCTGCCTGTTGCTTTTCCCTGTGTTTCTGTTTTGTTCATCCCTCCCACTGGTTCTGGGAACAGACACCATTATCTTACATTTCTCAAACAACCTTTTGAAGTTACTAACCCCAGTGTTTTTCTCACAAAATTGCTGAGTGTGCCATGAAGCAGGGGCTCTTATAAACAGGGAGCGCAAGCAGAAATTCAGCACAACTGGGTTTTTTCTCCATTTTCCTGTTTTGAAAAGACAAGAAAATACTCAGTTTCATGTGAATCGTAGTGAAGCACACAGTGACTTAACCTGCATTCTTAAGCAGGCTGAGCTCAAAGAGAGGCAGTAAGAGTTTCACTAGGTAGGCAATGCAGAATAAATGGTAATAAATGCTTGTCCTGCTTCTGCTCCAATAGGCAGACCAGCAGTACCTTTTGGTTGTTGTTTGTGCTTTTTTTGTCTGTGAATATGAGACCTAGGGTGTCACATCTTCCACGTGTCCATTTCCATCCTGCTGTATCTTCTGAGCACATTAGGCATCAGAAGTCATCTATGAAAGGAGCAAGTCTTCATCTTGCTTGGAAGGCAGCAGTTTGGCAGGAGAGAAGAAAACCAAACCCAGAGGCTCTGCTGTGGGAAAGCCAGGCAGATCACAGCTGCTGTAAAATAGTGCTCAGCGGCTGCTGGTGCTCCACAGTCTCAGCATCTACAGCTCCAGACTATCTGTGGCATATCTCTCTCTCGCTTATTGGGGATAGGAGGAGATACAGAGAGGAAGGGAGTAACAGGAGAAAAAAAGAGTGATCCACCTATAATGAGAATTCACTGGTTCTGCATTCCCACCACTGTTTTCTGCCATCTGTGTTGCCCAGCTGTCTCCCCAGCTGGTTCTTCTGCTCACTTGCAGAAGATCCTATAGCTATCTCCGTGTCACTACAGAAGACAGATTCTTTAAACAGTGATTCATAGCTATGAAGAGAAAGAGGGAGCACATTCCTACCTGCACTTCTTTTGTAAAGACACTGGAGTGTTGAAGCCAAGGGGCAGTGCAGCATCTTGGGTAGGAAGATCAAGTTTTTGCACTGCAATCATGCAGGCTGCAGTTGAAGGAGGAGGCAAAGGCAGGATGAGTTTTGCTTTTTTATTTGACTGGTTTTGATTATGTGAAGTCTTCTGGCGCAAGTGAAATCAACATAAAGATTGAACACCCTGCAGCTGCCAGATAGGATGTAACAATGTACTTCTCATTTGTAGCAGAAACCAACAGTGATGATAATAAATGTCAACAGTTTTTCTAACCAATCATCTTAGAAGGGCAGTTAACCTGAAAGGATCAGCACTAAAGCTCAACATATTCCATGAGGAATCCATTATTTGGATTTTATATATGGATTTTAAAAATAGAACACTTTCCTGTCTCTATAGATGCCACTTCTAAAACACTTGATGGGAACCTTCAACCATCCTACTTGTGGAGACAGGGAAAAAACATACCTTGTAATATAATCTGCACAGGAGATTTCATATAATTCTATGCATTTGTTCACACGAATAAACTACACACAAACACTTTTAAATGTTTGCAGAGCAGAGCCCTAAACATCTAAGCTGTCTGCTTCAGTGGGATGGCAGAATTAATAATTTTTGCTCAGGAATAGCTGATAACACTAACTCTTTTATCCAATTGAAATGCAGTGCCTCAGGTTTTTTTCAGCACTGTAGCACTAAATTTCATTAAGACTGTAAAATAAAAAATAATTATAGGGCACACATACGCAGTCTTACTGAAGAAAGTGTGTTTTGAAGTGTGTGCAAATTAAGACTGTGTTTCTCAGAGGACTAAATGAAGAGCAACTTTAGACTTCTGTTGTGCAAACACCTAACTTGAGAAATAGCAACTTTCTAAGAGTTGTGTAAGCAAATTGTATGCTATGTACACCAAGTGGAACTGATGAGAAGAAATGTTTTCCTTGTCACAAAGCTGCTGTGAAGCTCATGCAGCAGTTTTTTTCAGGTGTTATTCTCTGCAATGCAGAGTGTAAGGGTCATTAGTGTTTTGTTTCAATTTACACAAGTGTTACAGCAGTTGATATATACATATAACAATATATATAGTTATATGCATCCAAAGAGTCCAAAATGAGGGCTTGAATATGGTGAATTGATGGTGAAGGTGTTGCTTATGTGGACAATGTGTTTCATGCTAGAGGGATGCTATGCTTCTCATTCTCTTTCAAACCCTCTAGGTTTTCTTCCCACAGAGGTTATTTGTGCTCACATGCAGGGAGAAGACTCAGAGCATCATCCACTGAGCATTTTCTTTAGGCAGAGTGATGAAGCAATGCCAGTCTCAGATGGGATTAGCAGTGACTCCTATTACTTGTACCTGGAAACTGTTAGGTGAGGGCAGAATATAAGAGATCCTGTTTTACATATACCTTGTTACAGCCTTTTTTCCCTTGTCTTTGAGCCTTGCTTTGTATGTTTTCTTGTCATACAGCCTCTGTAGTTTTCTTCTGTCACCTGAAGAACTTGATTTCTTCTGAGCTTCCTCAGGCTGGAATAGATGCATTTTGTTTTGTTCATCCCTGCCCCCCCTCTATTCTCCCCCCCCCGCCCCCCGACTGAAAAAGGCATCCTCTGTGCTGTAAACATCCCTGCAAACTCTTTCTTTCCTTCCTCTCAAGCTGTTTCCCCTGACAGAAAAGATCAGATACGTATCTACGTGGAGAGGGTAACTGACAGAACAGCACGAGGCAGAAAATGTTGTGAAGGACAGTCTCCTCTGCAAGACCTCCTCTTTAGTAAGGAGCCCGAGCAGAAGGGGTTAAGTTCACACCCATTAACTTGGATGCACACGGCACTTAAGAGTGCTGGACAAAGAAAGGCATTATGCTTTTCCTTTGAAAGACAAAACAATTCCCAGCCCCTTTTGCTGCTGTAAAAGTAGCGTGTGCATTAGGTGCATTCCCGTCCCACCAAACATTTACAGACTCGTTTAAGTCTGTTGAGCAGGGTCACTGCTCGCATAGTGACTTCAAACACGTGTGTCCACACATGACTTACTTGGCTAGCAGCTATAGCAATTAAACAAGTTTTGCCAGTAGCTTGGATCGGCATAGTCTTTTTACCATTAAATAGGTCACGACATTGTTTTTTGATTTGTGCTCTTGTTTACCGAATTCTCTTACCGTGGCTGACAGACAGCCTGAAGGCACGATGTTGCAAAGGGGCAGCGGAACAGCTGTAGGTCCTCTTATGAGAGATACATCCCTCCTGTTTGGGAGCAGAGCTACTGCTACAATGCCCTCTGCACCTCTGCAGGAGCCCCTGCACGGAGGGATGGGAGGTGAGTGACGGGAGGAGATGGGGTCGGACCATGTTGTGCTCTATGGTTTGGTGATTGTGCAATGTCCCCAGACAGAGACCTAAGCCAAGGCAGCTGTGCATTCGAGTGTCTCTGCACAAACACTTCCCTTTATTTTACCAGAATGCATCACATACAGGCTGTGCAGGAAATGGGATGTTAATAGATACGTGGGGTATGTTGCGAAAAAACCTGACTGTGTGAAATCACCACATTTGTTTATCATACAGACTGGTCAGAAGAGACACCCCTCACCTCCTTTCACAGGTGAATGGAACAGGCTGTGCCTCCAAGGGTGACAAGGGGCAAAAAGAGACCATCTCTCTCACCTTCCAATGGCAAGTGTTCTGACAGGAGTCGAGGAAGGATTATAAAACAGCCCAACAAAGGAGGAATGTTGCAATGGGCATTTTGAAATAAACCTGTTTGTGACGTGCAGTGACTGTGGTGATATTTATGCTGTGATTCATATTGGAGTGCAGGACTTGCAGTTTTACTCTGGATGATTTCTAGCATAGAAGCAGCAGCAAATACTGTTCCAACATTTGAGAATGAGAAGGCAAGCATCAAAGCTGCTTTTGGCTCTGGGACTGCAGGGCTTGTGTAAAGGTGGCTGGAGTATCTTTACACTGCAAGGTGCAGCTTGCTTATAACTGACTCATGACAAACAGGGGTTTGCACAGTTCCATATCTCTCCATATTCACTTGCAGTATCTATGTGGTAATTGCAATTACAAGAAACTATTAGCTGGCATGTATCATACCATGCTAGAGCTCTTGAAGGATGCCCTCATAAAGTCCTTTACATGACCTCCTGCTCCTCCTTGATGACAAGTCTGAACTTCTTTATCTGTGTCTATGCTAGATTGCAAGTGACAGTGTCTGCCTGTGTGTCTGTAGACTCCATGCACCTACTGGAAGCCTCCTTACAGAGGGACATGCATGTTATTCTCTCAGTGCTACTGATAAGCAAACAGCTACAGTCAGCCAAGAGGTCAGAGATGGTCACTACTTTGTATGCCTGGTTGTTGATACTGTCGGAAGACAGCTTGGGTGTCTGCTTTTAGAAACTCATAAAGTTCCAGTGGGCACCTGTCAGAGCTGCATATGGTAGCACTGGAAAAACAGCTCTTCTGAGGAAATCAAGAAGTCAGGCTCCTATTTCTTTACAGGAACACAGCACAAAGTCTTCAGAATACAGAACTGCTCTCCCACTCCAGCCCTAAGACTACTGCTAAATACCTAGTTAGTGAAAATGCTTGGTTTACTGCCTATTTACCAGGGGAAAATGAGATCAGGAAAGGAAGTGACTACAGATTATTTCCTCCAAGATCTTTGCTTCCAACAAAATATTCAACACATGGACTTCTCAGTTCAATCCTCAAGGGTATTCAGTGTTTTTTTCCTACAAGTGCTTAAAATACTTGAAAGTGCAATGAAGAATCTTCACAAAGCTGGTTGGCTGACTCCTTTGCTTAGTGCTACATGTTATTTTGTTGTTTTTTTCCTGTACTCAACCACTGGGGATACTTTTGAATTGTTAAAATAACCCCACCCTTAAACACTTAAGAAAGAAAAAAGGGAGAAAAGAAAAAAAAAAAAAAAGCAGTTTGTTCAAATAGACAAATGCCTATCCAAAATCCTGAAAGAACTACTTCTTGTCCAAAACCCCCTTGCTGACACTTTGCCCTTCTCATGTGTTTTTTTCACTTGAAGGAATTTTTGTTTCTTTTCATTTCCATTTCAGACAAAGAAGATTACTTTCTCTCTTATGAAGTCAATGCAAATATATCTCAGATCCCAGCCAATGCATTTTTTTTTTTACCACTGGAAAGGTAAAAGTCGTTCCTCTGAATTTTGGAAGTGGGTGTGTGAAAGCTAGTGTTATTCACACCTGAAGCAGTGACAGAATCCTTACTTGTCCTGAACTTAACAGCTTTTCCCCACAGTGCAGCCTAGTCTGTCTTACTTGTTTATTTTGATGTGTCCTTACATTTGCTGTACACATGAAGAGGAGAGTAATTCACAAAAACAAATTCCCAAAGCCCTGCTGAATTAGTGGGGTTTTCCATACATAGTAAATAAAAGACAAAACCTATATGTAAATAGAATTACAAATAGCTTTCTGTACTCCCTTTTATTGCCTATACACACTGCTTAGAGAAACAGAGGTTCTGGAAATTGTACAAAGGGCTGTCCTTTTCCATTTACATGCAGCATGTCCTTCCCAATCTGCAAATCATCCCCATCAGCTAGACTTGGGGTGGTGCCTGGAGCATGGCCCCTGCAGATGACCAAGGCTGTATGTCAGCCACAGCATGGCATTCCCTGCTGCTTTGAGGGTGAAGAATGAATAGATTAAAAACACCATTCTTCAGAAGCAGTATCAAAGAACATCCTTTAAATTCATCAGGACTTGTTAAAATACTAGGGAAAGTGCTTTCTGATTCACTTACAGAATCAGCATGGTTTGTTGGTTCATTTTTTCAATGCCTTCCCAGGCAGAGCGACCTAGACTCAATTCCTGAAAGCACCAAAAATATTTGGTGTGCAAGAAACAGAAGACTGAGCCTTGGTTTGCAACAGTACTTTGATTTTTTAATTAAATTTGTTCATTATATTGATTTAAGCACCAGCATTTACAACATTCAGGTGTTGTTTTCCTTTTCTGACTGGAAGGAAAGTGACAAACCCAAATGCCAATAGACTAAAAATATCTGGTCAGTATAATGAAAGAGATGAAAAGGGTCAGATGACACACAGATCAGTTTTACTCAGAACTGTTTAATGGCAAGCAGTACCATATTCTTTCTGTTTTGTGTCTTTCTATCCACATCTCCAGCTACCCTCCCTCCTCCTAGTGTTTCTTCTGTTGCCACATGTAAAGCACAGGTCCTAGGTGGTATGGGTGGCTAGGGTGCTGTGGTCCACATCAACATCTCTGCAACAGTGCTGTAGGACCACAGCATGGCCTGTACAGCTCTACGAAGTTTAGCAAGAGTAATGGTTACCTGAAGGCATAGAGCTCCTGTGGCACCAAGACTTTTCAACCGGTTTTAGGCATGTTCCCTGTGCTGACCCTCAACCCAGCCCTTGCAAGCAGGGCAATGCTATTATCTGCTTGCACACCGCAGTGGGGTGGGGCAAGGATGGACTCTGTGACTTCAGCAATGCCACAGGAATCCTGTGGCACAGGCAGGGACACAGCAGACTCCCTTTTCCTTGCTTCAGTACTAACCTTTCTTTCATCACCAGATAGACCAGAATTAGCCTTACCCAGAGAGAACTTGAGAAGGAAAGAGCTATGGATGTTGCCTTTCATTTGCTAACAAGAGTAAATCAAATCATAATTCCCAGCACTTCAGGGATGGCTGTGAGTTAGGAGAGGCCAGTCCCATGGTGGTGAACTTGCTGTGCTGCCCTTTCCTCCAGAACAGAGCAGAGCAGAGCAGGTGTAACTGGTGCTCAGGGCTGGTTTTCCTGGTTAAACACCCCCCAGCATACAAGCTCTACCATGTCACATTTGCAGGTGTTTCTGGATTTGGGATAGCTGCTGGTTTCCTAGAAAAGGGTAGAACAGTGTTTTAATTTACACTGATCTACCAAGGGCCACTCATAACTGGACAGAGTTTTACCAGTGCTTGTGGAAATGCTTTTACCTGAAACAAATATTGAAATGTCAATATTTAACCTTTATAATATAAAGTTTTACACATTTTGAAACTTTATATCTGTGGTTTACCAAGCAGTTTAGGCTGATTTGAACCAGCATTACTACTGAAAAAAGTCATTCTGGCTCTTCCATCTCCTGTGACTTCTCATTTGTGCTCTAAGTGGTTGCAGCAAGCTCATTGGGCTGCAGACAAAGCTTTCAAAACAGATAGCTTCCTGCTGGATCAGTGATCTGAACTGGATGAACATGCCAGGTACTAATGTGAGCCCAAAAGACTGCAAAGCAATGGTGGAGAGAACAAGACTTCCCGTTTCAGTGCAACACAGCTTTAGGTTAGCTTAAATGGGAAATCTTACAGTGTTGAGACTAGAGTGCTGACTGAGATATGGCAGAACTTGGTTAAAGTCTCTTCTGTGTCAGGGTGAGCAGGGATTCAGACCAGCCAGCATCAAATTTGCCCACTATTACATACACAAACTCTCTGTTTATCTTTCTCCATTGTTTCAAAAATATGCTGGATTAAAGTAAAGATAAAAGAAAGAAAATGTAAAATGTCAGAAACACAGAAGTTGCTGCAGTAGTGTATCTCAGCCCTGTCAGCTGCCCTGAGTGTAGTTATAAACACACATGCACCCACACATAACAAACTATCCTGCAAATAGGAGACGTCAACCTTGGACAGATTTGCTGATCACCTGCCAGCAGTTGCCTAACCAAAATATATGGACTAAGGCTTTGAACTGTGGCTATTGGCCAGAAGAGCACCTGCTGCTCTCTCTCGGCCCCAAACCCATAGTTACGTTAGCTGCTGTGTGCTTAGTTTTGTTTACTGTTTTCCACTAACCTCTACTGTGCTTTTCTTTTCCAAGAGAGTTTAGATAAAGCTGAATACAGCAATTAAGCTGGCAGAACTGGACAACCTCTTGCAATAGATACAAAGGCTATCTTCCAGAACTAGAATGTACAGGCCTCTGAAGGAACCCACAGATCATGGGCTAGCTTTAGAAAGAATGGTTAATCTTGTTTACCACGTGCCTTCTTTACCAGGACTATGGAAGAACCAGGGCCTCTCTCTCCCAAGACCCTGGCTGCATCACAGGGAGTAATGCAAATTTGTCACTGCCTCCTGATGCCATTTAAAACTCTCTCTGCTCCCTACAGAAAGCAAAGGTGAATGCCATCAATATGTTTTCTCATTGGGCTATTTCAACACTTAATTATGCTCTTCTTATTCCCCAAAATGTTTTATTTTCTCAGATCCTTGGACCTGGCAAACCCAGATAGGCTTCAGGTAACAGAGGTTAGGAGGAAAACACCTGGCTTCCCATATCTGAAACTGTCCCTGAAATTTGGTGCCTGAATAGACTAAAAGTTGGAAGGAAAGACTACAGCTATTTATGATATAGCAGAGTCAGATAGCTTGTGAAATTTGTTCCCCATGTGAGAACACCAACCTTTTTTTGACCCTAGACTCTAATTGTGGTCCTTGGCATCCAAACACTGCACCTTTGATCAACAGCTACTAGTACATAACATCCTCAACCATTTGGTGAGGTCAAGAAGCCACTGATTTCACACATTTTCTTATTTTTCACATTCCCATTTTGCTTTTATTACCAGCCCCCTTTCATATAATTAATAGAAATAGCTGGAGATAACAAAGAATATTGTAGAAAGTCTCTCTCTCCCCCTCTCACTCCTTGTCTCTCCATGTGGAGAGTCCATGACAGTCCCTTGGCCATGTCAACTACTGTATCTCTGCTCATCAGGAGTAAGATGGTGACATTCCTCCTGGCTAATGCTGGGAAACATGGAGACAACATGTCAAGAGTCTGAACTGGTGTCTGTGGTAATACTGTATGCCTGTGTCTGTAAATAATTTTTACTGCAACATGATTTGGACAACATCTCTTGTCAAGAGTTGGATTGATTCAAACACTAACAAAAGGAAGGACATCCTCACAATTAAGCATGTGTCAGATGAAAACTAAGTGGCAGAGGCAGTTTAATAACCTAGCACCACACCCTGCTTGATGGCAACAGTACACGTCAAGGAGTTGCTGTTGTTGGCAGTGCTAATGGAGGCCTTGTCGGAATTACAGAAATGTGTGTGCACCTACACAGTGTATCTTCAGCTGGGATTTGTAAGTGTTGGGAAGCATCTTTGGTCCACAGCAGAGTGTTTTCTGCTCAGTAATGACAGGAAACGTGTACCCAGCAGAAGAGGGAAGTCGGACTCTCGTTCAGCATGGGAGACAGTGCTCTTGCACGATGTTTCCAATGAGCAATTCCAGCCCAATTTCTTAATAGTCATATTTCAGAATATCGCATAAATCAGGTATACTGCAAACTTTTCAGACTTTGTTACATTACCGAGGTTTGAAAAAGACAAACGACTTTACTTGGCAGATTTTTCCTTAAGACTGGAAGTTGCAGAAAGAATAAAAACAGCTTTTTGCAACTGAAATGACCTTACTTCACCTGATCTTTCAGCTTCTCAAAATCTTCATCAGTACTGTTTGCATACTTTACTATTTGAGGCTCACCTCAGCTGAATAAATATGTGGAGTTGTGGGTAGATAACAGGAGCAAGGCAGAGAAATGTAAGCCCTTGAGTCGGACTGAGACCAGGTCTGCAGGTCAGTTCCTCCATGCTGTGTGTTGAAATCTTGGCTTCAGTTTATGCAAAATGTGGCTCTGGGCTTGGTAGATATAGAGAATAAGGTTGCAATGGCATAAGAGGTCCTTGCAGGTCTGCCTACCTGTAGAAGGAACCACAGGCTTCATGCCTACTGCATGTGTGTGGATCTACAAGACACTAAAGACCTGTTTGGAAAGGTAGTCTTCATTCAATTCTATTGTGCAGAGGTATAAGGAAATCATGGCTCCGCTGTGGCAGTAGCTATGTAGATGCATAACAAAGAGCTGTGGCTCCGGATTGGTAGTGCATTGAAGGAGGTTCTTCTGTCAGGTTTTGAAGCTAATTCTTCTAATGACAGTAACAATTTGCGTATTACTTTACTTACCAAAGTAACAGTCAGTGGCAGTCTCTATTAGTAGTTTATATAGGTAGCAAATTGCTGCCAAAAGTTATGTTTCTCCATTAGGGATTTTTTTTTTCTTTTAGAGATTTCATTGAAACCACATGCTAAAAACAACGCAGACCAGAGATAGAGATGATAAACACTTGTTGAAAACATGTGGTTTCCAGCATTTGTATAGAGGTTGGCTTCACTTCTGGGAATGAAAAAGGGGAGTCCAATGAACACTGAACAAAGCAGAAACTTTCCCCTTACTGCTTAACGCGGCAGAATTGGGCTTTATACAACTACAAAAAATGTGAAACCTGAATTTGGCGAGATCTCTTTGTGCTTATGAAACCTGTTCATGAGCTCACTGGTGCAATGTGTAAGATGTTTCAAGTCAATCACACCATAAATAAAAGCATAAGACAGTTGCCCCTCTATTCAATGGATGTGATATCTGTTTGGCATTTGCTGCTAAAGCTGCAGATGGGAAATTCAGAGAGATAATATTCATACTGTATGGTTGAACTATGCTGGAGTCAGGAGTATGGTTGGACTAATAGTAGAGAGAGTGGCCCTGGAACCATTGTGTTTATCTGGCCAGTGACAGCAGCCACCACATCTATTCACTTTGACCTGTGCTCCTCCTCTGTGCAATACCTGACTCACCTGGTGCTGCAGATGGCATTTCACATGAGAGCAATGTAGCACTCTTTCCTGCGGTGATAATTTAAAGCAGAAAGGCAGGTCTGGTGAGGGAATTCTGAAACTGCTGCACTAGCATAGAAGACTGGAACATTTAAATAACTGAATATCCTTACTGAAGAAGAGTGCATAAAGCACGACAGAATTTCTCTCTGACTCTTAGGCTTTTCTTGGTGGCTGTGGGAGTGCCTACAAAGCTTTCCTAGCCTTGATAGTAAGAAATAGGATAACTACGTGGTGCTAGGTCATGGCTGGGGAAGTAGTTCCTTCTGTAACACTCCCTGACCTTCTGCTGAAAGATACTCTCCCTGTTTTGTTAGAACAAACAAGGACTGGGCCTTTGAGCATGAATGCCAAATGAGGAAGTCACTTGGTGGCTTTGTGTTCATGCTTTACACCCATCCTGTACACCCAAACTGACACCCGTAGATTAGGTTCTTTTTCATATTTCCCTGGGGTGGCAGCAGCAACTGCTTTGGAAAGCACTTCTCAGCCAGGTAGTATTACTTGAAATAAAAAGGTCTGGAGATCATTCCCTTCCCAGCAGCACTTCCAAGCTCTGGGCCTTGATTCAGTTCCTGAAGCACACATGGAAACTGTGTTAATCCATTCATTTAAACATTCATGAAGCTCTGTTCTGAACTTCTATAAGCAGACTGATAACTGCAGGTCACTGCCTCCAGCTTCCTCTGAAACCTTTACTGTCTCTTGACTTCCAGGTCTAACAGCTGCAAGCAGTATGTCATTTTGACTGTGAGCAACCAAGGAAATTTAGCCCATCTTATCTCAGGCTAATTTTGTTACAGTGACTCACCCACTTCCACAATTTCCACGCTAATTGCAAGAACATTCTCCAGCTGCCAACGCAATCCCCAGGCGTGCACAGAATATTTTGATTCGAAGTGTTCTAGGAGTAGGGGATGGTGGTTTACCTCCTAATGTATAAACAAATCACAGAATTGAAAAAAAAAAAGCTTTTAAAGGGTGGAAATGCCTCCAAAATAATCTCTTTCCTGCTTCTTCTTTAGATACATACCTTAGGAATGATGAAATAGTCCACATGATAGGCTTAAGAAGGTAGTATCTGCTTCTGTCCTGTAGGCTTTCATGTGTATTGACACATTGTCTTCGTCACAAAATTCAAGACATGTACTCTGTTTTCTACAGTAATAAAAGCATTGGTTTAGCAGTAGTTGATTGCACTCAGTACTCTGCAAAATATTTTTTTTTCACATTTGCAACTAACAGAACTTAAAAAAGATGCTGATACTACAGAGTTGTACTGCTTTAAAGGTTAAATTAGTGATACAAAGATTTGCTGATGTTATTGCAATGTTCCCAGCAGGTGACCCTTCTCTCTGCACACCCCTTTGCTGAGCTGATTTACTCTGCTACATACATTTTGGCTCTGTAAGCAGTCCTGCGTAGGGGTGTGCCGTTAAGACTAATTCACCTCTAAGGGGAAACAGGCCATAACGATCCGAGTATACTTCTTTGTGGCCAGGCTTAAATAGCAGACTTTGCAATGTAATGAGCAGCTCAAAAAGTGAAGCACAGAGTGACTCCAAAAGTCATAGACATGTGATCTTTTAACAGCATTAGCAGTCCAACACCCCTAATGCAAAATTCCTCCCTTCTTTCCCATGTTTCCCTGGAAACAGCTTTGAAAATCACAACTTTATCTTCCCTTCCATGTGCACCACATGGCCGGTGCCTCACCCAGTCCTTATGCACTCATGTAAATTCTACCCCCTTTGCCGGGTAACCCCCTCACCCCACCCTCAACTGCTATGATGCTGCAGAAATAACCTGACCATTTCCAACGCATATGGCCTGAAGCTTCTCAAAGCCAGTTACTCTCAGCTATGACAATGCCTGAGTCCGTAGGGAAGATGCCTCACTGAGCTGTACTCTTTGGATCCTGTGCAGAGACATGAAGGTCCATATTCCTGAATCTGGTCACACTGATGCTAGAAATGCCTGAACTATTGCAGCAAGTGCTGTGGTGTTTCAGCAGGAGCAGGGAGTATGGGCTGGCAACATCTCTTTGCCAGCAAACCCATGTAAGATGCAGTATGCCCAAGTGTCCACTCCTGTCCAAGACCCCTTATCACCCTGCACAGGATTCTTCCTAGTCTTCACTAGGAGGTATGAGTGCATATTGTGTAGGTGTCCTAGGCTTAGTGACAACAAGACCCAGAGTTTGGGCAAGACAGTCCATGTTTTCCTTGTCTCAGGGCAGAGTTGTAGGTAGATCCAAGTGACAACATGGCTGCATTCTGAAGAATGATCTTTTTTATGCATGTTTTGGATTTGGACCTCACCCAGGGTAGTCTGGCTGGTGCAGAAATGATAGGTCAGTTCGCTTAATGTAAACCCAAACCACGTCCATCAAGATCTGCCTTTGAGTCACCATTAGCTGCTGGCCCCACTGTTCCTGTAAAGCTTGTGGCATAACCACACAGAGGAATACTATCAGTCCTCTTCTATATACAACTCATCTGACTGCTGGAAACTTAAAGACTTCTACCTGCAAAGTCTGAACCTGGGCTGCCACACTTTTGAAAGCCAAGTACTTCAGATACTGGTAAAACTGCTTTGGTTTTTTTTTTTTTTTTTTCCTTCATTTCTACCCACTACTTTGCTTTCCAAGTCAGAGAAAGAGTGAAAAGATATAGGAGTGAGTCTCTGGTCCTGTTTAAATTATTTTTGTGACTCCTTGGACTGAGTTTAACAAAACGTCAAATAGAAATAAATTTTAATACTGTACCTAGTGCTTTCAGGCCACCTTCAAGGAAGATATTGCATTGTTCTATCTCCTCTGACCTAAAGAAAGGTTTCAGCTAACAGCATGCTTCATTTTCTTTGCTTGGAACTATGGCTTGGGCATTACTCCTCCATTTCCACGGCAAAGCTGCAACACAGACATCTTTGGAACACAAAGGTTGCAACGAACTAACAGGTAAACTTCTTATTGGGAGAGGGCAATTTCAACAGCACAGGTTTAGGACCTGGAATTGGTTCCAACACAGCTCTAAGAGCTTCACCACTGCTCTTTCTAGAGACCTGACAATTGAGGAAACTGTGTTCTGTCTCCTTTCTAAGTCTCCTGGCTCTGTCAATCTCTTGACATTTGGGAGTTGCTAAACCCCTGCAGTTTCCTAAGTCTTTCTTCAGCATTTGAATCACAAGGATCCTAAAACTTGTGGCTGTCTCCAGTTTGCAACCTTTTATGGCAAGAAGAATCCACCCACGGTCACCTCTGGATGCCCTTCTCATCCCACCCTCAAAATAATTTCCATGTAGCCACTTAGCTCCTGTGGCTTTCTAAACTCACCCATCAGGTCAGTAGAAATGTCTCCCACAGAACAGTATGAACACTTTCATATACTATGCATGCTGCTGCATGACAGGGAGAAAAGACTGTTTTTGGAAAAATGGTTTACACCAAAATGCTCACTTCCTCCCTATCTTCTTCTTCTTATTTCTTCAGAATTTGAGTCCAGATGTCAATAACATACATTTCTAAACTGAAAGATCATTTGTAATCCATCTTGGTCTTGAGCAACTGTGTTGCAAGCTTTAGAGTTTATATTATGGATTTTGAACATTGTGACTAATCTGCTTTATCCTCAGAATTACGTTTCAGAAACTCTGCTCTGAAGCTACAAAGAAGTGCAAGGACTGTCTCCAAAAGGTTAGTATTCAGATACGCTTATTTCACTGGCATGAGCTAAGCTTAGCATGTTCCTTGCACAAGCTATATATAATTTAAATTTATGGCTAAACTTTTTTGATCTTGCGAAGACTTTCATTTCTGGAGTGAGTCAGGCAGCATTGGTGGATTCTGAACAGTTCTAAAAACTATGGAATAAAGCTCTGCTCCTAGTTGCATTCACAAAGGAAAACAGGAAATCAAGAAAAGTGATGAACCAAAGGGATGACCACTTGTATCACTTTGCTTTTTTTTTTAGTCAAAATTGTCATTTAGGACAATGATGTTATGTTTATTTTTGTCAGTGGCACATGATTTATAGGAAAGCAATCCAAAGCTGTAGTATGACTGTGATTCATTTTCCTGAAACTATTACCAGGAAAACTGTAAATGATGCAATATGCTGTGACTCCCATTCAAAGATCCAGCACAGCATCCAGTAAGTAACAGACACTCCCTGCATTTTACAGTTAATGGGAGCAGAGAACTGTGAAGAACATGCTGTTGGGAGAAGAGGAAAAAAAAAAGAAAAAAAAACTGAAAAAAAGAAAAAAAACATACCACGTGAGTGTTGGTAAGTCAATCACACATCTCTGAGTGCACATAAAGCATCTGGGGAAGCATGCAGTGCAGGAGCTACTTAATGTGTTAAAATCTTGCCACTCTACCACAGGCAGTACAGAGGTGAAATAAATTCCAAACTGACAGACACACTGACAGCCCTGCACTGGAAAAGCATCTAACAGTAGTCTGGCCAACACCAGCCTCACTACAACATCCTTTCAGGTAGCTGTAGAGAACAGCAAAGTCTCCACTCAGCCTCCCTTCAGGCTAAACAACCCCAGCTCTCTCAGCCTCTCCTTATAAGACATGTTCTCCAATCACCTCACCAGCTTGGCTGCCCTCCCCTGCACCGGCTCCAGCACCTCAGTGTTTCTTGTACTGCGGTGTCCAAAACTGGACACAGTACTCAGAGGACTTGTGATACCTGTCCCCCTCTTCTGCCATCACATCGACTCAGTGAAGGTAACTCCAAATCTGATGACTGAGGAACAGGCCTAAAGAAACCAGCTAGAAAAACATAATGTCTTATGAGAAAGACCCCTCTCCACACAGAGAGTAAAACCTGCAAAATACTGGGCTCTTCCTGGAGCAACACTGAGCAGTGGTGGGAGATGTCGATCTCAGTTCATTAGAGGCAGACTATCAGAGCACAGACACCTCAGGGCAGGACTGCTCATTAAACATACTTCTCATTGAGGACCAGAATTAAAAAAAAAAATTAACAAAGTAGCTCAGTGATGCCCAGGAAAGGATTTAGTAAGGCAAAGGTAAAACATGCAAAGAGAGCCAGTCAGAAATGGCAACTAGCATTTTAAGAAGAGTGTGTTCAATTCCTGTGCAGCATACACAGGGAAGAGGTATTCAGAACTGCCTGCGGAGTGCCACATGGAGACTGTGCAGCAATGCTGAGCAATTAAATAAGCAGCAGAAGCACAGTCCCTCCTGTAACGAGGGCCTTCTTAACCTAAAGGATCATTATGGCTGCACAGGCTCTAATGCAGTCTTCGCCTCCTTTGCAACACAGAATAATCTGGAGGATTCCCGATGACAGACTGGCATCTGCTGTTTTGGTTTGCATTGTAAACAAACACAAAGGAAAAGCTATGTAGCAAACCACTTTGGCTTGCCATTCATCACAACAAATGCCAAGCCCTCTTCTGCATAGGGACCACCCCTGCAGAAAACAAATAAATAAATCATTCCTCCAGCATACTGCGAAATCCCCCTGAAGTGAAACTGGAGGTTCCTGGAACTTGGGAAGCCAGGCACTGCCTCTCTGGGACTGCAACTGTAAGGAAAAGAGAAGTTTCGGTCCTTTTCAGATGCAGAATATGAACAACAAGGATGCAACAAGCAACAGTTTATTTGTAGAAAAAATCCTTTAAAATTTTACTACATTGTAAGATTAAGGAAAAAAATAGTATTAATATATGTACATACAATATATATAAACAAACACACATCGCACCATTAAAATTACATGCTTTTTGAAACAGAGAATGGGTCATATTCCCTCATATCAATTTTAAAGTTATCACTGCAAGAAACCTTGCTTCCTTTTTGTTTTTATCCCCATCAAAGTTTTCAAGTACAGGAAGTAAGTAATGCAGGTTCTAATAGTAGAAAACTTTTGTTATACACAAATTGCAACTGACAGCTATACAGTATTACTCTGCAGTATCCAACACTTGTGGCTTTTTGAGCTCTATAATGATATGAACTTTTACCTGAGGTGCATGGAAATGATGAAGTATGAGAATTGGCAAGTTTAAGAGATTTTCACATTATGATTTGACTGTAATAGAAGTCAATTAGGTATCACAAGTCTATATCCATAGTACTGGCACAAGAATGCTCTGTCTTAGAAGTGCAGGAAAAATTAAAAGGCAAGCACCACTTGCAATGATAAGCATGCAGATAATTTAAGTGAAACAGAGGTAGCGTGTTCTTGTAACTCCAGCAGGGTCATTCAAATCAACTGCACCCTCCCTTCTGCAAAAGGCACTCGCTTTTTCAGCTATAAACAATGTGGTTTTAAATTCAGTCAGACTGACCACAAATGGTTGGATTTCTCTCCTTGAAAATATATTAAAAAAAATGTTAAGCAGAGAACATGAAGAAAAGAAGTAAAATGGGTGTAAGAAACACGCATTTCAGGTAATATGTGCTATTCCTCTCCCCCTACTTTTTATGGGGAGATAAAAAATATTTTAGAAAACAGTTACAGTATGTAATCCAAAAGTTAAGACTTTCCAGTTAAAATGGCAGTATTAAGCAGCACATTATGTATAAGGAATAATTTTAAAACACCAGAAGTACACCAGCCTTTTTAATAGCTAAAGAGCAACATTTCACAGTTAAAAGTAGGAATTTTATGCACAAAAAGGTGGTGCTGGAAAAGGCTAAAGATCCTTTGATGTAAAACCCCATAAATTAAAATTCACAGACACTCTTGCACTGTATCTTTTATCTTTTCTGCAGTTTGAAAAGATGTCCATGCAACACACCTATTCTTACCGTGACACTACAGAGCTAATTGAGTTATAAGACGTGCCACTGTTACAACTGGAAGCATAAGCCTCTTGACCATTAGCATCTAGATTTATTTTGAATACAGAAGATGCCTTCAGTAAAAAGTCTGCTGCATCTCTGCGACCTAATTCCCTCAGCTTAGACATAAGGATACCTACAGTGCTCTCAGGAGCATTACTCCACTCCTGCAGAAGGGCATGGACTGGGCTTGAGAGAAAGCAATTTTGTGTTCCATTATTTGTATTGTACTTTGCAACAAGATCAGGGAGGCCCAGGTTCATGGCCAGAAGGCACCAATCTTTGCCCATAGGATCAGGTGGATCCAAAAGTCGACTTAGCTTTCTCCTGGTAAGTAGATTCAGATCAGAAACATGAATATCCATTCCTAGGCTTCCCTGTGAGTAGACATCAAGACAGCCAAAACACAGTATACTACTAAAGCTCTCTTTATATCCCCCCATAGTGTTAGTTAGAGATGTCTCCTTTTGACTCTGTGCGCGGAAAAAGTCTCTGGGCTGGTAGACCATTACTGGTTCATGATGTTCCCTCAGCTGCTGAGGACTAAGGTAGTATTTCCCAGTCAGAAGGCCTGGTAAGGTTGTGGCCATTAAGTTATCAATGGTGCTGCATACAGAATCCAGAAGCAAGCAGCACTTTATCTTCTCCGTTTCCAGTCCTCTAACTTGAACCTCTATACCCTGACCATGGTTGACCAGCAGCACTAAAAGCTCAGCTCCACGATTCATAATCTTTGATCCATTTACCCACAGACGTATATCAGCATCTCCCTCTGTGCTTTGCTGATGAATCCACCTGCAGAGATTCACCTGAACTTTATGAAAAATTCCACAAGGAAATGGGGTAAGATGTTCCACAGGAATGATTCTAACGCCACCATATATCAGCACCTCATCTTCCTCATCTGTCCAAGACCTGTGGAGATTGTCAGTCTTTATTAGAGCAGGAATATCCACCATTGTTCCACTGTTAAGATCCCTTGCACAAATATCCATGGCATCCAAAATCTGTATCAGCTCTTCCACATCACTGTCTGTCACCAGACGCTGGATGTCCTCTATAGTATACCGACCTCTGTAGTGATGGAGGGCTTTTGGGTTCTCCACTGACAGGATTTTTCCAAGGACATTTGAACAGAGCCAGCGAGGATCCAGAAGCACAACATCTTGGACAGTTTCACTCTGCATAATGTTAATCTGTTTATAAATATCAAAGTTACTATTTACATCCTGTGAACCCCACTTTCTCTCCTTCTAACTTATTGACCCAATTATTTAATTAACACTGGTGACAGAAGAAAAAGAAATGGTGCATTTTAATTTCTTGCAAGGATTCAGAACAAAGAACAGATCTTGTTGATTTCCACTAGTAACAAAGCCATTAGAGCCCAACAGCTGTTAAAGCCTAGTCATGCCCTGCAAGCAATTTATGCAAATGATCCAGTTTGTAATGAACATGCTTAAACTTCTCATATGCAGTGAACACATCAGGCACTACCTCATTTAAGATAATAGTGTACTTATCGTTTCTGGGTATTTTATATTATTACAACTATAGCAATAAACTGTAATTCTTTCTGTCTTAAAGAAATAATGATAACAAAAAAGCGTTATTAACCAATCTCTACTTCTTATGATGTCTTCAGAGAGAGGAGAAAAAAACCAAACTATAGACATTTGCTAAATCTCATTTAGCAATATTCTATCAGAGCAGTACCCTGGTAGAACAGAGATGCAATTTGGGTAAAACCACTTACTTCTCCTATGCTATGCAACTGCTGTGCAATGTGCCGTAGGTCATCTTCACTTGCTAGGGGGTTAAGCTGTTCCTGTACATCGCAGACAAACTGCTGCAAGGACATCAGCTGGTTGGGTCCATTCATTTTTCTCCATGAAGGCAGTGTGGTGATTATTTTTTCACACAGATGAGTCATAGGTGGGCAAGTCTTACAAAAGCACAGAAAACATCCATTTGTAATTCTACTCTGCTGAGAGTAATAGCACTATTGTAGTTGTTTTATGTTTGTTTGCTTGTTTTGTTTTAATGGAGTTTATGAGATCTAATGATCATGAATGTATAGTCATGTCTAAAGAGCCCACCTTGTGACAGACCCTTACTCTTCTATCTGGCATGCTCTTGCCCTAAGATCTATCTTTTCTTAATGAAGTGAATTCTAGAAACAACTTTTTCACTAAAATAAGCAAACTTTCCAAACATCACCATGATTACAAAGGGAATCCTGACACGTGGAACTAAATTGGTTTTATATAGTCCTGCCTTGTCAAATGTGCTGATCACTTAAAAGAGCGACTTCAAAATGTATCAACTGCCTTTCCGCATCTCCAAGTTAATCTTTATCTCAGAAACTGTCAGCATTTAATTAAAATCTGTACTCATCAGTATCTGTACAGGACCAATTTAACAGGTGAGACAGCAGGGTACCAGATCAGAAGTAAAGATGGAACTTTTTTCTGTGGATTTGGCTGGACATCACTGATACCTTCACCCTACAATCTCAAGACACAGCATGCACTCAAAGCCCTCTAGATTTGAAGCTAGTGACCACAGCTACGACAAAGTTGTGTCAGAGAAGGAAAGCTAGCTAAATCAAGAGACTACCAGGAGTGCAAACTATGCTGAATGTCACATAAAAACATTTTCCTCAATCTACAGAATAAGCTTGGTAATAAATTAACTTTTAATTAATTTTTGTGAAAAATACCTATTAGAAGTAGATGCAGGAAGTCTAGTTGTATGTCACACAAATAAGAGGACCTTTGCTATGAAAAAATTAAAATCCATTTAGCACAGGCTACATAACAACTTCACTTCGTCACCTTCAGTATGGAAGTCTCCATGGTGATAACATCAAACCATGTTTGTTTTACCTTTAGTCTCATATACAGGTACCTATATACCTATACAACTCCATGCATGTATTTTTCAGAAAAAAAAGTGCAGTAAAAAGTTGAGGAAACTGCTCTACTTCGGTGGTTTTGGTTTTTTTCAACTGTCTTGGTTTGAGTGAAAACAGAACTAATTTTGTTCAGTGATTTTACTTTTCAGTTCAGTACTTCTAACTAAC
>JANIJG010017894.1:0-31220 GCA_024611175.1 Megaceryle torquata | reverse complement strand
CCTCCCCTTTCCCCCCTTCTCGCCTCCTCCCCCCCCCACTTTCCATCCTTGCCCCCGGCACAGCCGCAGCAAGCCCAGATCTTCCCTCCTGTTTCCTCAGGCTTCTGCCACTCCTTTGTGTGTATGTTTTTACATTAACAGCAACAACAACAAAAAGCAATTTACAAGTCTTTCCCAAGGCTGGGAGTCCTGGGCTAGAGAACCACTTGGAGCCCGGCCGTGTCCCCAGCCGCGTCCCGCTCCCCGCGGAGCCGAGCCGGGGCAACGCTGCCCGCCGACCCTTCTCCGCAGTCCGGGCACCGGGGCGAGGGGAGGGAGCCCTGTGCCGGAGTCACCAGCCGCTGGGTGCCACTCTTGTCCTGCCAAACGCCGCCGAAACAGGCGCCGAGGAGAGGGCCGCCATCAGCCGCTGCCGGGGGCGCGCTGCCCGGGGAGCTGCGGGAGCTGATGCCGCTCTCCCTCCGGCTCCCCTCCCGCCTCCACCTCGGCGAAAAAACCTGCGGAACGGAGCCCGAAGCCGCCCTGCTCCCCCACAGGGTGCTTGGAGGCGCTCGCCTCGCGGGCCGGTCCTCCCGCTCGCCAGCCGGCGACGCGGCGGGTGTTGGCCGGAGAGCATCGCCGGCTTCACACCTTGGGTTTTCGGTTTGCGTGCCTGATTTTTGCCTCCTAAACGAGTCTGAGCGCTCTGCAATCACTGACCTGCATCGCAATGGGGTCCACGATCTCCCAGTGCCACCGCCGGGCAAAGGTACGAGGAACTCTGCCTAAAGCCCTGCGGCGGTGGTCCCCGTTTCCCCAGTTTCCTATGGAAAACGCAGGCTCTGGCACTAGGCAATGCTGCCCAGACGTGAGAAGCAAACCATGCGCTGAAGCCCTATCAGGGTTATGCACAATGGGTTATGCTGGAGACCCTCAGACCAAGCTTTTAGGATAGTATTTAGGTGCTTTACTCTCACTGGATTCGGAGTTTGTCACTCAAGTACCTTTGTGGACCTGAGTGTTAGATTACACTAATTAAAAAAAAAAAAAAAAGGGAAGTGGGCTAATGCAGGTTTTGAGGCTCTTAATTTGGCAGCAACATTTTATGGCATGTTTTCGCAAAGTGAGTTCTACTGACCCTCCAGTAACACTAGCTACTGCATTTTTTCCACAGTTTTTATTGAATGGAATTAACTTTAAGATGGAAAACACTGAGTTATGTAGCATCGGCCTAATACTCTAAATTAACATCTTTTCATGTTACTTGTGGATATTTATTTTTAAGCTGGCAAAGAGCAGATGGGCAACTACCAACACACACAGGATAGCAGCAAGAGCAGCTGGACTATGGATTAGCTAATCTCTATTTAAAAATGTATAATTGTGACTTGATATCAGAAGTCACTTAAAAATGGGAAGCAAGTTCTTACTGCAAACATCAAACAAATTTTTCCTGTGTTCATAACGGGTGAAGTTCAGCATCCGGCTGTACTCATGGACAGTCTATTTAGAATATTTGTACAGTTTCCAAAGAAGAAACAGGACATGAGAATGACTTATCAAGTACAGACTTCAGATGTAATATCTACTGGAAAATTGATTAAGAACCTACCAATTTACCTGCCTGCCTGTCTGACCCTAGGCCCATTAATCCCAGAGTGAATGTTCTGACAACTACGTCTTGGTGTGGGCTTTCCGAAAGGTCTTTCTTCGTGGGCTTTCCGAAAGGTCTTTCTTCTTGGTCCACATGGTTCCCCCACAAAGGAAGCTCCCATCCCACATGTGCACAGCAGCTATGTCCCCAAGTGACTTTTATATCCACTGGAGACTGATGGACCTAGATCTCCACTGACTTGTGGCCATAAAGCTCTGAGATGTCTTTCTGTGTGGCTGCCAACTATGCTCAGTCACAGGAATTCCTCATGGAAATGTGCATATTGAGGGAGTGTGGATTGCATGGGATTTCATATGCTTTAGGATTAACCTTTACTCAGCCTGTACGTTGGGGAGGAGGATTTAAGTGATGTGCTGGAATATGTCCCCTAAAGATAGTAATTTTTTTCCCCTTCTTTCTTCTTTCACTTGAAGCCTTCTTCAGGAAATGGCTTGCGGTTTAAAAGTGAGATGTACCAGCAAATACATCTCCCAGGGACTCAAATCTGCATTTCACACACACACAAAACACTCTAGCCAACTCAGGTGTCTGTCAAAGCACTAGCACGTAAACCGATGTAAAGACAAGATGAAGAGAACAGAGAAATGTGCTTCTGGAGCCACAGCAGATGAAAGAGCTCATCTCTGGGACTCAGCAGGAGCTCTGAAAACCTGGATACAGCACTAGGAGAAACAGTTTGAGCAGCCAAAGAAACAATTATTTACTTGAATGAAAAATTGTTGCAAGATAGTTACGCCTTTTCTTGAGCAAAACTGTATGTTATTGTTTGGATAGTTTGAATTTCTGAAGGTTGGATTTCCAATACAGTCCAAATATAGCCTGAGTGGGAGTTCGACTGTTTATCGCCCTGGAAATATAAATAAGACCATGGACTACCCCCCAAACTGTTTGTTCTTGTAGGGTAATAATGAATGTGAAATAGGTTTATATGATTCAAAACGGAGCAGCCAGTTCTTCGCATGACAGGCCAAAGGGTGTTTATTACTTCAAATACAGCAACAAGTTGTAAAGATTTAAGTTTTATCCAAAACATATCATTAGATTTTCTTTTGAGTTTTGGTAATTAGAATCTTCCCAAATATCTCTGAGCATTTTCATTACTTTATAATTTTTCCCCAAATAGTTTAGACAAATTATTTTCAGCAGATGGCTTGTTATGAATAGCTTGTGAATTTTTCACTTTGACATCTGCACTGTGTTTACTGAGTGGTTTAATCAGTTCCTGGGCTGAATGACTGAAATGTTTGCAAGGGAGGAAAAATGAACACAGGATACTAAATAAGAAACAGTGCATTTCAAGGACAAACATATTCAGCTGACTGTATTCACACTTCTGGAGATTTCCAGCGATCGCTGACTACCCTGTGGATGCTGGATGCCATGATGTATGTATGCCTGTAAATCAAACTCATCTCAGCCAAAAGTGTAGCTGCTAACCTCCTCTCAATATTTTAGCAGCCATGTCACATAGTCAGAACTCACTAGCAGAATTTTTGCTCCAACGAGTTATATTTTAACCACATGCCCAATCTTGATTGTCTTAACACTGATGTGGAAGCATTGTTAAGCAGAGCTGCATGTCCAGACCGGCTACTTCTATCTCCTTGCTTTGTCTTTCTCAAAATAACATTGGAAGATAAGGTATACTCTTTCTTTGATCACTAATCTCTGACTCTTGAATGGTGACCACAAAGGATAAGTATGCATTGAACAGAAGTCCTAATGATCAGCACATGATTACAGTTCCAAGGAATGGGAAAATTACAACAGAAGTGAAAAACCCCAAACATGGGAGACTGGAAAGGAGGAAAAAAAGGCCCGTGTAAAAAACTTCAAATATCTTCAACAGAGAAAACTATAAAACAAACATAGGCATTTGCTGATGAGAATTATCATATTCTTGCTTCAGTGATGTCCTCTCCTACCTAAAGATAGTTTAATTAATAAGAAAATCTCAGTAATAGGGAGCAAACTACTGCAACAAGGATTGTCTCCATAGCATGTTCATATGGTGCATGGTACAAAGGGGTTCTATCACTGCCATCATGCAAATATTAAATAAAAATATCACTATGAGGAGTGGCAGGAGGTTGTGAGACTGCAGCACCAGTGGCAAAACCATCTGCAGCAGCGCAGGCTGCAACATGCTCCAGGCTCCAGCTGTGCCTTTTCTCACACCAGACGCTGCTGCGCCCACCACCTTGGCTCACCCTTGAGTCCCCAGCATGTCTGGCAAGCCAGGGCTGGCCTCAGGTTTCTTGAAAGACTTGTGATTTTCTGCACTGAGTTGCCATCCAAATGGTAAGTAATAAACACTTTAATAATTCATAACCAGTCAATAATATCTTAAATAATTTAACAAACAATTTGTCATCTTTCCTTGTGATAGAAGATGCTGGCTGAAGAGGGGGTGAGAAAGGTTTGCATCCATCTCACTGCTCCCCAGGAACCAGGCTTTGCTCCAGCCTGACCTCAGCCAGGCGGATGCAGCCTGCAGGGGAGCAACAGGAACCCACCCAAATCTCAGAGGGCGTGAGAGCAGACCCACTGGAGAAAGGAATAGTGGGAGCAGGGAGCCATGTTCAGCAATCTTCTCCTGTAAATGTCAGTATGCTCAGAGATATATTTCTGGAGCTGTTCTCCTACCCACTGTCCCCGGTGACAAGACCCAGCACCCTTGTCCCTGCTTTCCTCCAGTTAAGCATTTAGTTTCTCTGCAGAGCAGCACAGACCCCTTAAGGCACAGCTCCTGATTGTCACTCGAGCTGCTAAAGGATCACGGCAGGTTGGTGAGTCAAGTGGTCTTCATTCCCACATGGTTTAAGCAGCAACGAGCTAGATGTTATCTTCCAAAGGCATGGAGAAGACTTTGGAGCAATGATTAGTTTAGAGAAACACCTCAGAAGATGAAATCCAAGAGAAATAAGAGACCAAACACAACTGAGTCAAGAACATCAGTTTTACCTGGTTAGACTGTAGCATATACTTGCAGCATAACCCCCGCACTACATTAAACACAAACAGTGCCCAGATGAAGCCAGCCAAACTCACCAGGTGCTTAAAATCGTACAAGTGCTTAAGATTGAGCAAAGCACGTAAAGAACGCAACTGCTGTCAGTTTAGGCATAAGAAATATGTAAAAAGTCATAGAGAAGCACTCTTTTTGTTATGCTTTGAAAGAAATATGTGCTCTTATTTCCAAGTAGTTCCAATGCTGTTGATGGATATGATCCCCTACACACAGACTTTTTTTAGGAGAAGATGTTGCATGGGCTCCAGTAAAGTTATGTTGCTAGAAAATGTGGTTCCCTGCAACTTAGCTGTTCCCTAAAAGGCCTTTTAGCTAAGGCATTTGCCATATCTAGATATATATTTTCATTTAAGAGGTGTATTTTCATTTAATAGTGGTCACTGCACTATTAAAAGCATCTAAGATGACCCCAACCTTGCTGTGAGCACCAGGCTTGAGCAAACAGGAAGACAGCCTGATGGAGCACTGGCAAGCACTGAGAAGGATGGCAGTGGAAGAAGGACAGAACATCCAAGGGCTGCACTACCCAGAAAAACAGACAAAAAGGAAGCATGGCCAGTTCCTGTCACCACAACCTCCATGCAAGAGAATGTGGGCAGGAGCTAAGGCATTTTGCAGAGCTTGCTCCCAGGAAATAGTCTAACCCAAAAAAAGCAGAGGAAAACTCAAACACCATCATTCTTACCCTGCAAATACCTCTGTGGCTAATTGGCATGGCACAACATTTTCAAAAGCATCAAAACTGGGCTTAGGAGCTTTACCTGTCCCTGAAGAGGTGTAAACTTCTAAGCATTAAATCACTCTAAAAATTCCCTCTGGACTTAAAAGTCACTTTGGTGACTCATGATAGGAGGCTGCTATTTCAGAGACATTTAATGGCAACCCTATGGAGCCAGAGAAGGGAGACCAGAGGGACAGAAGCCTTTCCTTGCATGAGAGGGTGATGGTTCACAACCTGCATGCAGGGAGTACCCCTTGCATGGAGATGAGACCTGGATGGTCCTGGGCACCCTTGAGCTCCTGGGGACCCTTGAGCTCCTGGGGACAGCTCCAGCCCAGTGGAAAATGGCTGGAGATGGCAGGCAACTAAGATGAAGCAGTCCTGATGACTTCTTTGAAACAAAGAAATTGGACTTTATCCTCTGATACCTTTTCTGTAATGAGTGACATCAAAATTATCTCTCATAGTAGCTAGTTTGTGTGTTAGTGCATGCTCAGTGCTGCCATTTGCTCATGAAGAGAGCTTCTTTGGGAATTTCTAAATGTTCTCATAAATATATTACCTTGCTCACAGGTCTGCTCACCCACAAACAGCAGCACAACCCCAATTAACTCTTCTAGCCTTTGGTTCACTCTGTCTCTCTCAAACTCTGCTGATGTTTCTTTTTTGATAGATTTTATTGTGCTCAGGAGAATCCCACTATTGCAGGCAATGTATGACAGCATGTCTGTCCCGAGAGTCACTCCCATTTGATGGTTGCAATGTTTTTTGGCTTCTTTTTGAAACAGTCCTTCCTCTGCCTTACAGGTTTTTCCCCTCAATAACCCAAGAACCTCTTTCAAAAAAGATACAAGCTGACAGAGTTGGTTGGTGTCAGGAAAACTGTCAGTTACTGCATAGGCAGAAATCAGCCTTTTGGGAGATGCAATACATTATTCATCATCTTCCAAAGATGATCTAAAGGTCAGGCTATTTTGGCTTCAAGGTGGATAAGATATGCACTCAGCCTTCTGGACTGGCTAAGGTTCATATACCTGGAAGCCTGAGGTATTACACAAGGTGCTTGCAACAGAAACCCGAAAAGCAAAGATGGGTTCATAGCTTTGCAGGTCACTGTTGCGGGATCAGATAGCTATTTAGGGGCTTTTGGAGACACCCTCAGTCTACCATGTTGACAGAATATCAGCATTTCAGACACTTCAGGCTTTGTGAAAAGGCAATGCTTTTCTGTTTCACTGCTGAGGAACTAGAGTTTTTACCATTTTTGTCTCCTAACTTTTAGGTCTGTGTAGTCAGAGAACAGGAGTCTAACAAAGCCTCATCTTAAAAGACAAATATATTAATTCAGTTTAAAGCTGCTACCTGCCAGGGCCAACATGCCAAGATGCCCAAGGGCAGTCAAGGTAGGCCAGATGATGCCTGAACTTTCAGCTTCTGCTGTCGGGGTTGGATGTTTTAATTTTCCTGAGATGCCCAGTTTCCTAGGGGTGCTCAGTGCTCTGGGACTTTTGACAGTCATATGGTCAGTCATTCCTCAGCCATGCTTTTGACCAATATTCAAAGTATCTCTGGGACCTGTTTGACATTATGGGAAGTTTAAAACATTTCCATCTTAAAATCAAAATATAATTACCTAGTTAGGTAGAAGCTTTTAGGGTGCTGTATCAATCTATATCAAGAAAAGACACAAAATAAATTAAAAGTATATAGATTTTCTGTATCTGGGATTTAAAAAGACAATGACTGAAAGACAATTGCTTCCAGCATAACTATTGCACAGTAGAAATACTGTTCACACCCATGAAATAAAAAGCACTTCCTCATACCTCCAGAAATACCCAGTATTCTCCATCTGCTCTGACTCTGCCTTTTTTGTTTTTACTGGTGAAGATAGCTACATCAGATTAGCTTAAACTGGACCAGATTCTCACATCCAAAAGTGCGCTGCTCATTCACTCTGCAATATACATTCAATTAAAAGGACTAACAGATACAAGCAGGAAGAGAAACACAGGCTGGTAACTCTAGCAGTAGTGTAGAATAATGTGTCTTCTTCCACTCGAGGAATACCACTACAGTGATTTTTTTTCAATTGTTTGAAAAAAAGACTGTAACACCATAGACTGTTTATTGGTCAAACTGCGAAAGTTCTGCAATTTTAATTGCAGTCATTAACTGTCACTGTCCTGTGTTGTCCCCTATAAGCAGTATCTGGGGCTTTGCTGGGCTGCCATTTTCCAGGCTGTGAATGGTGGCTTCTACAGTAGTAGCAATCATGCTGCACAGGGATCTTCACTTGCTCCTTTTATCTTACTTGAAGGCTGGTTTGTACATCCATCAGCTTCAACCAGGTTTGTGTTTGATCTACCAATTGATCTCGAGGTCTGCCATTAGCATCAGTTTATATACTATCCTGACTGGATTTGGTTGGTGATATAAAACATAAACACAATATTGTTCCTGCTCTCTGCTTGGTTAAGTGCAAAGCACACCTGACCATGATGGAAAATGCAACACACATGCACACACACCACTGCTGGTGAAGGGCATTAACATGTCCCAAATCCAGACTCAGAAACATTCTGAATATCTTGGAGTTTTGCTGGGGACCACTCAGCTGTCCCCAGCCATCAGGTACAGATAGTAAGAGGGGCTGGGTGCCAGGGGGAGACCCACATAATGAATTACCTGGTGCAGAGTTCAGCTGGTCAGGCAAGGACTGTAATGAGCTGCTCTGTATTTTAAATGACATATAATTTTCTGACTTGCATGTGGGGCAGGCACCAACCCCACCATGCTGTGATATGCGCTGGCACACAGCATCCTACCTAGCTGATGCCCAACAATGGACCTGGAAAAGCTTCATTCAGGGCCTTTGACTTTTACTGGCAAGGTTTCAGCCCAGTTCCACAGACTAAGGGAGAGAGGCACTCCCCACAGTACAGGAGGGTCAAGCTAGGGGCTACAGTGGTAAGCTGCATACACACAAGTCCATGGAACCAGATGGGATGCACCGGAGGGCTCTGGGGGTGATGGCCAATGTTACTGTGAGGCCACACTCTTTCACTTCTGGACCATCTCAATAGGGGTCCCTGATGACTGAAGAAAGATGCCTGCCTTAAAAAAAAAAAAAAAGCAGGAAGGAGAATATGGGGAAAGACCAGATGTTCAGAGTCAACCTTGTGTCTGGCAAAATTATGAAGCAAGTCCTGAGGGACTCTGTGTCTGTGTCATGAAGGACAGGAGAGTGATTGTGAATAGCCAGCATACATTCTCCAAGGGCAAAGTATGCCTGGCCAGCCTGCCTGCCCTCATGATGGAATGAGCAATGCACTCTGCAGGGGTGAGGAGGTCAGTGGATGTTGCTTCCCTTGGCTTTAGCAAGGCTTTTACCACATAACACATTCCCATAACATCCTTGTAGGCAAACTGAGATGGTATGGGCTACATGGATGGACTACAAAGCAGGTGAAAAAACATCTGTGTGCTCAGGATCCAGAGGGAGTGGTCATGGATTCAGAGTCCACCAGGCCTCCAGCCTTGGGTCAGTACTGGGGCCAGAACTGGTTTGCACCAGTATCACCCATAACCTGCATAATGGGAGATAACACATCCTCAGCAAGTTCATGGGCAACTCAAACCATGAGGTCATTACCCTGGGTATCAGGGCTGCTGTTCAGAGGGACCTGAACAAGATAGAGAAATGGGGTAACAGGGAAGCTCAGCACGGACAGATGTGAAGTCCTGCACCTCATCTGGAATAACTCCCTGCAACAGTGGGGAGCTACTGCCTGGGCAGCAGCTCTGCAGAGAAGGACCTATGGGTCCTAGTGAGCAATGGGTTGCACACAAGCTAGCGCTATGCTCCTGCAGGGATGAAGGCTAACTCCAGACTGTGTTGGATGAGCAAGTATATAACCATCAGGTCAAGGGAAGTGTTCCTTTCACTGTTTTCAGCAGTAGCAAGACTGCACCTGGGGTACTGTGTCCAGTTTGGGCTTCTTGGTGCAAGAAACATAAGAATATAATGAAGTAAGTGTAGAAGAGGGTCACTAAGATGGTTAGAGGATCAGAGTGTGATGTGTGAAGGAGACCTAAGGGAACTGGGTTTATTTAGCCTGAGAAGACTGGAAGGGCAAGAGGCAGCAGTCACAAGGTTCATCAAGGGAAATCCTACCTGGATGTAAGTAAAAAAACTGTTGTGAGAGGTGAGTCAGACATGAGAGCAGTGGCACAGAGAGGCTGAGGAACCTGCATTCCTGAAGATTTTCAAAATCACCCTGGTAGCATTTTATCTGCCTGCTACTAATGCAACAGCCTCTCCTGCAGGGCCTACAAGAAATAAACATATTTACCTGTCTCATTCTGAAATGCCTAGCTGGAGCCAAAGCAACAAAAAGTACCATTTACTGAGTGGAACACCTGAACACCTCTTAGGAACTGTGACTGTCCCAAAGGCAGCATAAGGGCTGGAAGGTGAGTACCTAGGGCTGTGGCAACACTCATTACCTTGGTATGGGACTTCATGAAGTGATTGAGAAAGCTGCTAGTGGACACAGTTTAGATGGAATTTGGCCTGGAGTGAATTCAACAACAAAGAAAAAAAGCCTGTAACATCAAAGCTTTCTTTTCAGGGTCAATTTACACCTTCAAATTGTCTGTTGTCTGACAGCTCAGTGCTGAACTGGGAGGGTTTGCTTACCTCCAAGAACCCAAATCCTCTCCTGCTTGTCCAGCTCCATGGTCCCACCACTTCTTCTTCTTGAACACTCAGCAGTCCCTGCTGTCAGCTGCCCAGGGTGTCCAGAGATGAGCAGCAAAGAGCAGGAGCTACAGGGAAGGAGCAAGACCTGACCCTTTCTGAAGTGTTGAGCTGCTAGATTGGCTCATCCACCTCCTGTCACCTCCTGCCAAAGGGCCAGGTGGGAGGGAGGGAGAAGGAGATAACAAAGCTATCTTGCTGCAAAAGAAAATCCTGCCATTGTAAAGGCACAAGACCAAATTTCCCTAACCAAGTGTTGGCAAGATCACTTGAACAGGCTCAGTGTGGAAGAGATTCCCTGGTACATGGTGGCTGCAGATGTAGCAACAGCTCTCCCCAAGTGCTCACTCTTTCTTGCAACTGAAAATGCCAAGACAGGCACTGGCTGCTCTGCTTGGTCTCTGAACAGTGGATTGCAGGGTGCTTTTACCATCCACAGAGGGGAAGTCACTGACTGTGTTCCCTCAAGTGCCCAGAAGGCCAAAACCACAATTCCCAGGTGGATGTTTTTCCTCCATCTACCTAAGGCCAAGGAAACAGGATCTGCAGCTATCTAATGTCTGGCATAGAGACTGGCAAGGGGAGATTACTGACTAACCATTTGTTTCTACATAGAAGAAGCTAGGAAAATAAACGGGTCAAATTGTATTTCTGTTTCATGCATCAGAGCCTAGAAAGCTGCTTTCCTACCACTGCTGCAAATCAATCCTTCCTAAGTTTCCTGGCTTAGTCTCCAAATCACTTAGCTTTGATTATTTCAAGTTCCACTGTATTGCCCATCATGTCTTGAGGAGACGGGACAAAAGCCGTAAGTCCTACAGCACAACTGCTCACTTAATTCCTTGTGTGTCTTCCCTGTTGATACATAGCAGTGATTGGCAACAAATCTATATATAGTAGAGCACTGCAGCCGAGACACAATGGCTGTATTCAGCATGCATACATGATGAAGTCAGCAATGGCTGTTTAATTGCATCATGGGAAATGAGGGGAGAAAAGAATTGGAAGAAAAAAAAAAAAAGAAAGGGGGCCCCTGGCCCCTCCACTTTACATAATTTCCTTCACTGCCAGATGGGAACGCATGGGAATGCCGGCCTCACATCTCAGGAGCTCCCTCCCCAAAGCCTGGCATGGCCACATCTGTTTCCATGATTTCCTACGCTTTTGATCTTCTTCACCTGCCCTGCACCCCACCACCTTGGGCAAGCTTCCTGAGATGCTGATACCACCATTTGATTTGGCTTCCTGAGGCTTACTCCCTCCTTCCTTATTTTTACTTCTTTGGCTCGCAGTAGCATCCAAAGGCCGGTAGCTGTGAAACACCGACGAAGGGTAGTGTCTGCACTGCGGAGACCACACAAGCCTCTTGGCTGCTTTTATTTAAACACATGAACATCTGTACTGCTGAGCAGTGGTTCACAAAAAGGGCTGTCAGGCTCAACGCAACTCCACTGTGGTTGTGTGGTTAGCAAACAGAAGATAGACAAACTTCTCTTCCCAGCAGCCACCCACCATCGCGAATGTACCTGGGTTTTATTTGAAAGAAGAGACAATACCCTGCTTTAATAAAGTGAAAAAGGGAAAAAAGTGACAGCATTGCCCTCTTTGAGACCTACAGCATCAACCAAATCAGCAGCTTTAAAATTTCCTGGAATCCCTGCCTTCCCTTTAAATTTCCCACTCCTGCAAACAGGACCTATGATATCCTCCATTTTAAGAAAGATTCCCCTTGTCTTATCCTCCAGCCTATTTATAGCTCCCGTGGTGGAGGTATACTGGGAAGGATTTATACCAGCAGGCGCAGGGCCCTTCTACACACAGAGGAGGAATGCTGCAACGGGACATTCAATAGCCCCCAAGAAACATGCTGCTTCTTGGGGCTCATTTTCTGGGAGGAGGTGTTCACCCAAAGGGTTTCAGCTGCCAGTTTTACCAGTGGCATGTGAGAGAGGCTTTGAGCAGCGATGTGAGTGATAGGCTGCTTTTGTAAATCCACTTTTACAAAGGTCTGCAGGGATCTGCTATCAGGGTCCACATAGGAGAGGAGACAGCCACCTGCTCCGACTGACAGGTGGAGCCACCCAGGCAAGTTTCTCCCTCTTTGGCTCCCTGGTAAAGCAGTGAGGAGGGGAATGGCCTCTTCACATGTCACTTCATGTTCCCAGAGACTTTGATGAGAAGCTAGAATCAGAGACTCCAACCTCTTGATGTCCCATGAGCACGCAACAGCCTCATGCTGTAACCTGAATCTGGAGGAACCGCATGATGCAAGGTAGGAAAAGCTTCCTCTGAGTCCATCTCACAACTTTCCCTAAAGGATACACAATTATAATGACAATAAATACTCACGTGTACCAGAAACTTTGATTATCACCCTATATGGCTGCTTGCTTGTTCATTTGCTCTTAAAGGAGCATATTACCCTTGCATGTACTGTCCCTTACCAGTGTTGGTTTCAACATATAAAACCCTAAACATTTCAGGTCTAGATTAGCTCAAAGACTGTTTCCTGCTCAGGACAATGCAGAAATATCTCCACTTTTCTCTCTTAGCATTCAATTTATAACTTTGGAGCTGACCTGTCTTGGTCAGAACAGCTATGGGAGAGAGCAGCACCTGACTGAAGGTCAGGATTAGTGCTGCATGTAACAGAAAATCATCTGAGGACATGTGCCACTTTCCAAGGATCATGTCTTCCTGATGCTCAGGGAATGACATTGCATAGCCCTGAGGGAGAAGTGCTCTGTCCAGGTCCCCCAGAGAATGATGAGGAGGCAGAAGGGCATGGGCAGCACTTGGATACCGATAGCCTGATGATGTAGATGTCTGTTTGCAACCATCTGAAGAAATGGAAGATGCTAGTGTCCCTCTGAAGAGGCTATACGAGTGCTTCACCCTTTCTGGCACAAGGTCAGCGATCGTGGTGCTGCAGTGTGTTAGGGAAAACTCACATGTTCCAGCTTAGGGGCTGAACTGGGGACTGGTAATGAATAGCTGAGCGTGCCAGGCTTCCCAGCTCCCACAGCCAGATCTGGAGGGGAACAGCTGCCTGTGCCCAGAGTTTACACAGCTGTGGGGAAGCATTAGCAGCTGACAAGCCACTCTTCCTTAAGTGTTAGTGTATACCACCTCTCACAGTTAAAAGCGCTCCCCAAGCTGAGAAAAAGGATCTTGCAGATGTGAAGAAGAATGAAGGTAGGGCAGACTTTTGAGCTACAGCCGAGTTAACTGTGTGGAGAGGATAAATAAGAAATGAGGTTTCAGAGCAGCAGCAGTGTCAGGAAATGGAAGGTTAACAACAAAACTTTTGCAATTATTAGTGCATAATGTTGGCACCTGCTTTCTACCTCTAGTTGCTCAGAGGTTGCATTTCTTGACATGCAGAGCATGTTTGCAAGACATTCTGACAGGCTTTTCTTCATAGGCAAAGTTATCTGATGGGACATTTTGTTGAGGGTGAGTTTGAGAGCATTGAATACTACTCCAACATCAGCTTCTGTGCATGTCCAACATCCAGAGAGTGAAGTCACTTCCCTGTGGGCCAAAGTCTGGATTTAGATTCTTAATGGTAGGCATCACATTTGAAAGCTGTGACTGGCTAAAGGGGAGAACAGACATTTGCATCTTCTGGCCTTGAGCACAGCCTGGAGGGTAATAGTCTCACTGTCACCATCAGAGATTAAAGCCAACACAGCTACTTAGTCTAACAAGAAAGCTCATTGAACAGATGGTGAGTAGAGAGAGATTGAGAAGTCTGGAAGAGGAAACTGTGTTTAGAGATGCAGTCATTGGGAGCTAAAGGTGATAAAACTCCTTGCAATGCTAGATCCCACTACATGGTTAGAAATCGGTGATTTTCAGTGAGGATTTCTGAAAGCAAGAATGAATGAGTCAGAATGCACAGGAAAAAGAGAAAAGAAAGGTCATTTAGTTTCATCTCAGATGCATACCAAGTAGTTGGAGAGCTAGAGCAAGACTTAAGCATAAAGATGCTCTGTGAGACTCAATCAACAGAAGTGAAAAAAATCTTTCTTTAGGACATCCAAAAATGACACCTTTGCATCAGTGGCCTGGAGAGCTCAGTGTTGTAAGGCAAGACAGCAGGGGTTTTCTTCTCTCTGGCAATAGAGAGTAGAGGTTCAATCCCTAAACCTGGTCGTGTCTCTGGGCTTATGTGTCATCTGTTTGAGTGCAAGATTCCTGCTTCCCAAAGCCAGCCCTTGAAAGGTGTAGACATGCAAAGATGCACACCAACAAGACATAAAGATTTCACTTGCACATGTGTATAGGGGAGACCATCTCTGTTCCCTTCTGGATCCCATCACATCCTAACAAGCACATCTTTAAACTCAAGGTGACCCTGCTAGGAGAGATGGATGGGTGGAGGAGGGGGTGTCAAGAGCTTGAATTAATATGCTAAGCAAGCCAGTTCCCAATAATTTATGCCACAGGGACAGCACTACTGCTTCTTTGCTCTCCAACTCTCTACCCTACTCAAGATCCAGCATACCATACAGGAAACTCAGCAACACATACAGAAAGATTAACTTACTACTGTACTTATTAACGGATGCAATGACAGATATATGGTTGAGTGAGAGTCAGTATGCAAGAGCAGGCATGGCAAATTTGGAATCTGAGGCAAATTTAGAAGTTTGTGCTTACAAGAGGAAAAAGGAAGAAACAAAAAAAAGCACAAATCAGGGCTAAAGTGGCTGGACTTAAGTGGCACAGTTGTCCATAGAGTACAGTCACGGTGAAAGCCAAAAAAAAGGTGGATATTCCTGGCTGTAATTGAATAAGTTGCTAACATTGAGATAAAAAAACAACAGCAAAACCTTTATTTTTCATTTATCTGGCACTATTTGACAAATGTGAAATCCCCAAAGACTTCACCAGCTTCAAAATCTTGCTGAAGCCTTTTCCCGTGGATAGACATGCTGAAAGTTCTGCCTTCGATCATCAAATTTTTGAGTAGGGAGAGACAAAGATCCAAGCAGGATATAATGTTGTGTCTCTTACCTCTTTTTTAACAAATAAAGAAGGAAGGGGATTCTTGGGTGCACCAGGACAGGGAGAGCTTTAGGTCTTTATAATCTCTGGAAAATACCATGCAGAACTTGAAGCAACGAACCTCTGTCTTGGCTTTTTATGTCTACAGACCTCTTCAGCATAGCAACAATGACAATATAATTTCAGTCTATTGTGTTCATTATTACCATTATTCAGGGATTTGCACCTCAGCAACTTCGTCACACAAGCTCTGCTGAGCTTTGAGCTTGCACACTGCCTCAGTGCTCAACATAGCAGGGCAAACAGTATCTGGCTGATGGACCATTTCATGCAGATGGTACAGGGAAGAGTTCCTTATGTGAATATTTGCTTCTAAAATTACAGTAAAATATCCCCAAACCCATAATTACTGTACCTGTTTCTATTTAAAAAAAAAAACTTTTAACCTCCAGACCCATGGCTTTTCCAGCTGTATTGCTTTTGGCAGCAACACTGTTCTGTTTGCCCTATACTGCTCCTTGTGGAAAGCAGATCATACAGTTTCCTTCAAGCAAAGGAAGCTTCCAAGTACAGAGAGTGGAAATCACATCTTGACATTGGAAGCAGATGCTAGAGAATGACTCAGGTGCAGTCATCTGCCCTAGTGTCCTATTTTCCACTGAAATATAAGGGGGGGGGGGGGGAATAAATTAATGCATACTTTAGCTGCAGTGGCTGGGCAGTTAGTCAAAGACAGACAAATGTTGCCTAATAGAGATTTTCCAACTAGGTGGAAGTTGGCCCCTATCTTCAGAGCTATTTTGATGCTCATTGGGTGTCTGAGGATCTGGCCAGTCATGCTCAGATTTTAGTATTATTAAAATGTTTTAACCGTTAATGTTTTAACATAGTTCTGATGTGATCTTGACACAGCTATGATTTCAACACAGTTTAAATGATAGCCTTGTCTTTATTACAAACCACACCATTTCAAATTCAGACTAACAGCAAATGGGTGTGAAAAATACTGGAGGGAAGGGAATAAATGAAAGAAACCTTAGCAGAGCGACACAAAGGAGAATGAGCAGAATGCAGAGAAATGCCTCAGACGCAGACGTAAGCAGTAAGTTTTCATTTATTTGGCACAGAGGGACAATAGCTCCACTAACCAGGATAGCTATTGTTCTTTTGTTTTTAAGAAACAAAAAGGGTAAATGTGAAGCACTAGCTTCCCAGGGAAAAATAATAAAAATAAGTTCTCATCCTGCTGTCTACTGAGGAACCAGAAGCCTCTTGTACTGCACTTACTGCCCTCACACTGTTACTCACCCATGTATTTGTCAGCTTAGAAAAGAAATTAAATATTTTGAAGCCTTGCTCTATCTGAGGAGAGCTGAGGTGTTTTTTTTTTTTACATCAGGACAAGTTTATTGGATCAGAAAACAACAAGTCAATGCACTAGGCAGAAAAGTGCTATCTGCTGTGAAGTTGAGCATACACGTGCTCTAGCAGCTAATGTTTCAGAAGAAAGTATAATATTGGCACACTCCCTTTAGCTTTATTTCAGCATTTTTCATAAAGCCACCCATAACCAGAGGAAGCCTCAAAATGTTGCATTCCTTCAGCGATGATGAAGGGAGAAGAAAAGGAAGACTTTAATTTAGAAAGACAGAGGTGCTCAAATACAAGGATGACAGCAAGGGAATAAGGACCCACTGTTCATGGACGGTGAATTGCTTATAGCCTTTTACAAGTACAGGGAGGGTGTAAGCTGTAAACGAGTTTCAGGAGCTTTGGCACAAATACAGTGGATCCTGACAGCAAAAAAAGTCCTGCAGCATATAGGTAGCTTCATGAACCCGCTGGAGCCATTTGAAGCATGGACGCGCAGTTTCCCCTCTTCAGCGAGTTAGCTGGAAAGCAAACAGCTGTCACTGAGGAAGGCAGGGGTGTCAAATATGCCTGGAGACATGCATCTGGGAATTTCTGCCCAATTAAAATATTTCTGAATGCAAAAGATGATGGTTTCTATTGAGGGAGCTGGTGGACAGCATTATCTGGGAAAGCCAAACGGATCAAACACGCGTCTGCTGTTCAGGGAGTTATAGTTCTTCACATCTAACTGGCTTCATCTGGAAAAGGACAAGCTCCATGGCATCATAACCCTCTGCATCAACCACCGGACAAACAAACAGAGCTGAGGCAAGGCTTGCTGATTTTTTAACCTCTACTAGTCAAAGCTGTGGTGGGTTTCACCCACAAGCTCAAATGTGAACATATGGATTAGTAATATAAAGAACACAGCCCCCAAGCCAAATCCTTTAGTGATACATAAGGCAAGTTCCCAGCTGAATATACTGAGGGGCATAATAAATATTTATGCTTGTTTACAACTTAATGCACATTAATTGCCCCACGGACTTATCAGCAATTCCCATTGCTTGGTCTTGCATAAGGATGTTAGCGCTCCGGAGTTTCTCAGTTTTCTGGAGGGCTTTTGGCAAGAGAGCCTTATAGGCACAGCTTATCGTTGTGTTTAGTACCTGTCAGCAAAAGACAAATTACATTTTTTTTTTAAGTAGACAATTTAAGCTAATGTTATTTGTGTAGCTAAGGCCTAAAAGGAGGAGGAACATAATTCAATATATTTTAATAGCCAGTTTTCCTTTTCTGTGGTGTTTTTGAAAATGTATTATCATTACTTAACAGTAATATGTTTTGTGTTTATTTTGTTTATTTACAGATGCTTGCATTCACATATCTCTCTGTATCTTTTCCTATTTTTATTAATGTTCCTCTTTTCTTTGGCTTTCCAATCCCTAAACCAGGTTCAGGTTTTAACATTTTTTCAGCATTTACAGTTTCCTTGTTAAGAGTGAAATGAAATGCCCCGCATCCTCCCCTGCCAGTATAAACCCGATTAAAACAAGAGTGTGGCTACTCAGCCGTGCTGCAGCTCAAACTTCCCTTTGAGCAGCTGCTGTTTGCGAGGCGTTTTATTAAAGCAAAATAAGCGTTGTAGTTAAAATGTAAGTTTAGTCTCGCAGCAGCGTGCATGGATGGCATCGCCGCTGATTTTTGCTAACTTCATTGCGTCAGTTTAAAGGAGGGGAAACGTCTGCCCTCGGCTAGCAGCAAACCTCGGGCTCGCCCTCTCGGGCACAGCAGCAGCCACAACGGCGCAGAAAGGAGACGGAGATCGCCCCTAGATTGGGCGTAAGAAAACAATTAATCGAGCGATTTAATGTTTAAAGCTGCATTGACGCCCCGATGCTTTCAAAGAACGGCCTCGGAGTCCAGCTCGGTTCCCGCTCGCATCTCGAACCGAAAAAGGGCGAGCGGGGCTGGCAATCGCCTGAGCCGCGGCCGAAGCGCGTCAAACCAAAGGGGCTGCGTGTGTGTGTCCGGCACCGAAAACAGCGATAGTAAAAAATCGGGGACGGAGGCGGCGGGGCTGGATGCGGACGGATGGGGGCAGGTCGGGCAGGAGGAGGGCGAATGTTTCCTGCCCGCCGCCACCGCCCCCCGGCCGCCCCCCGCGGCCGGGCGGAAGTCAGCCCGCGCCGTCGGAGCTTAAAAGGCTCCCGCACGCCGCGCCGCCCCAGTGCCGGCGGCCGCAGTGGGGCCGGAGCCAACGCCGCCGCCAGACCCGCGGGCCACGCCGAAGCGGGCCATGCGCTGCCCCGCGACCTGAGCTTTCCCTCTTCGCGTCCCGAGGACCGGACTGTCTGGCTCTGCCCCTCCACACCCCGCCAGGCAGGGGGAAGGCGCCCGGCGCGATGGCTGTCCCCGGATCCCACGCCGCCCGGGACGGTGCTGCCGCATCAGTGAGTAATTCCTGCTAATTCACCCCCCGGGGCCGGTGGGCTTCGGCTCAGCAGATCGCGGGGGAGGCGGGCGTTTTGGGGTTTTTTTGCGGCTTTTTCCTCCCTCTCCGGGTTTTATATTATTTTTGTTTTCTCAATAAAACACCACGCGAAGAGGCGAGATGACAAAGGAAATGTGATCCTAGGCGCTGCAGGGGCTCAGAGCGAGCGAGAACCGGAGAGGAGGAGGAGGAGCGGGTGAGCGTAGCGCTCTCAGATAGCATTGCACAGCGGCTCCAATTTGTGCGAGCGAATATAATACACCCCCCATGAATAATTCAGGGCGGCCGGCGGGGACCTGCCGCTGCTCCTCTGCCCGGCCGCTGCAGCGTGTGAGAGCCGCGTTGAGCCTGTAGCGCTGACCGGCCTGCCGCCGACCCGGGAGAGCCACCCGAGCCGCCGGGCACCGCGTGTGGTAGGGCCGCTGCGGGCTTGGCGCTGCCTTTTGTGGGGAGCCCCGCTTAAAGGAAGGTGGCGGGAGGGAGCTGGGACTCTGAGCAGTGCGAGGCGACTGCTCTTCTTAGCCGTCCCCGGAGCCCTTCTTCCCTTCCCATCTCCTCCTTCTCTGTGTCCCGCTAGCGTGAGTGTCTGCCCGTGGGGTGGGCACCAACGCCGCCCTCCATCCCCATCCCCCAGTCATGAGGTGGTGGAGCAGGCGTCGGCGGGGGAGGACTGGAGCCGGAGAAGTCTGCCTGGCCACTGTGTTTCAGTGCCTCTCTCTCTCCTAGAGCTGCTCTGGATTGCAAAAGTGGAGGGGGGAACTGAAACGAAATTTCCCCTTCCCCCCCGACAAGCACAGGTTTAAAGGAAAAGAGGAAAAAAACTAACGCCCCAAGAAGAAAGAGCGAAACTTGAGCTAAAACCTCTGCTGTCCCCCACCCGCGTCCTCCCTGCCTGGCCAAGAGGAACTTGCACTGCTGCCCCGGCGCCCCCGACCCCGTCCTGCGGCCGTGGGAACTGGAGCCAAGCCCCGGTGGACAGAGGTCCGGTCCCCGCTGAATGCGGTGGGGATCGGACGATTGGCGCCCATGCACCTTCTGTGTAAGAAGACAAGTAACCAAACCACGTTGTCAAACTGCTGACCCAAGGAGGGAAATGAGAAGACTCTGTGAGGTACTGACCGATCAGGAAATCGATATAATTTGTCTAATGCAACGGGGGATCGGGGGTTAACTACATGTGAGAGAAGAGAGGATCCGTTTGCCGAGAGAGAACGGGACAGCTACACCTTGAAACCAAAAATACCAAGCCCGGCGGCGGCAGCAGCGAGGTACGAGGATCCGGCTCCCTGCAGACTGCTGGATCGATGACACCGTGTTTGCAAAACCGGCCAATCGATTCCACTTGGCAAAACGTCTGATCGATGCCAGCTTGCTCGTAAGCCGCTTGTGGAGCTACCCTCTCCCCACGCCTCTTCAAACGTCCCCCGTCTCCTCTGTTCTTTCCGCTCACACTTTTCTTGTCAGGGAGGGGAGCTACATTTTTACCTCCCCATTGGAGAGTGAGGCCCATCGCAAATGGCTTCGTTTCCCGAGTCCGACTTCCAGATCTGCCCGCTGTGCAAGGAGATATGCGGCTCTCCGGCTCCCCTCTCCTCCAACTCGTCCACCTCCTCGTCCTCCTCGCAGACCTCCAGCTCCTCGGGTGGCGGCGGCGGCGGCTCCTCCTGCGGGGGCCCGCCGCGGCGGCTCCACGTCCTGCCCTGCCTGCACGCCTTCTGCCGCCAGTGCCTGGAGGCGCAGCGGCACCCCGGCGCGGGGGACGCGCTCAAGCTGCGCTGCCCCATCTGCGACCAGAAGGTGGTGATCTCGGAGCCCTCGGGCATGGACGCGCTGCCTTCCTCCAACTTCCTCCTCAGCAACCTGCTGGATGTAGTTGTCGTAGCCGCAGCAGCCGACGAGCAGAAGAACGGCCGCGCCGCCGGGGCCAGTCCCGCCGCCGGCTCCGGCGCGGGAGGAGGCGGCGGCAACAACCGCCACCACGGCCGCCCGCCGCCGCCGCACCGCGCTGCCGGCTCCTCGCCCGCCGCCGCCGCCTCGGCCGCGCCCTCCTCGACGTCCTCCTCCTCCTCGGGCGGCAGCTCAGCGGCGCTTCTGCTGCGGCGGCCGCACAGCCGGCAGGGCGAGCCCCGCTGCAGCTCCTGCGACGAAGGCAACGCCGCCAGCTCCCGCTGCCTCGACTGCCAGGAGCACCTGTGCGACAACTGCGTGCGGGCGCACCAGCGCGTCCGCCTCACCAAGGACCACTTCATCGAGCGCTTCGCCGCCACCGCCGGCCCCACCGCCGCCGCCGGCCCCACCGCGCCGCTCGCCCTCAGCCCGCCCTACCCTGCCTCGCCCTACAACATACTCTCCGTCTTCCCCGACCGGGCCAGCTACTGCCAGCACCACGACGACGAGGTGAGCGAGTGTGCGCCGCGACGCGGGAGGGGGCGGCGGCGCTCCCGCCCCCGGCCGGCGCCAGAGTGCTCCCGCCCTCCTCGCACCCTTGCGGCGGGCGGGCAGCGGCGGAGAGTCGCCGCGGTGGCGTTTCTTTCGCCCGCGGAGGCGCTCGGGTCTTGCTGCCCCGTGGGGATCGGGAGCCGGGGGTGGTTTCAGGGGTGAGGGCAGGGCCGTACCTCCAACGGGTGGTGCGGGAGCCGTTCACGGGCCGTGGGGGAGGGTGTGCGGCGAGGCGCCGGCGGCATTCCCGGTCGTCCCGCTCCCTCCGGGGGCCCGATTTGGAGGAGGTGGTGAATAGGGGGGACCCCGCTGCGAGGTGCGGGAGCCGCTGTCCCGGGAGGCTGCCGTCGGAGCCTCGGGCAGCCCTGCCCGGCGGGGAGCCGCTAACGCGGCGTGCGGCGAGGGTATCTGGCTGCTGCGGGCGCTGCCTTCCAGAGGGAGCTTGTCGGGCGCGTACCGAGGGGTAGCGAGACCGTGGAAATGCAAGCGAGACAGGTCAGGAGTACCCCAAACCCTTAACGTTTATAATGCAAAGTGAAGTTATTACGTGGAGTCAGCGTTCCCACCGCACAAGGAAAGAACCCATAATAAATAGGGAAGGGAGATAACTAACGGGGAAAGGGCTGTTTTTGTTTTCATATAACGTAGTCAGAAACTTAGTAAAGATGTTAACCCTTGCCTATATCAGTTACATTTCCCGCACTTGGGTAACATTTTGGCTGTGTCGAGAGCAAACGAGAACTTCACTGATATCAAAATGGGAACTTGCTTTACATACTCGTCATTTAAAATGCTTTACTCGAGTTTTGTTTCTGATGATCCTAAATATGGTTTCACAGATCTAAAAGGCTGTAGCTTCTTCAAAATGTACTGAAAGTGTCTTAAGTTTCATAGGGACAGTTTCTTGCTGTGAAAGTTTGAAACTTTTTTCATGTGAAACTGGAAAATGGCGGTTTGCTGTGCCCCTTTTCAGATCCGTGGGTCAAGGCAGGGGATTTTACTGGAATTTTCCAGTAACTTCAGTGTTGGAGGTAGTTTCTTCCTGGTATGAAATCCGGACAGCACAAGCCACCTCAGGGGAAAAACTTGTCTGAGGACAGAGTAGTGCAAGAGGGCTTTTTTTCTGTGGGATGCTTGCTTAACTGATAAACATGAAGCCTGGCAAAATGTGCCTAGTGACATGTGGTGATGCCTTTGTCTTCAGTTTACAAGGATGCTTTTCCTATCTCCTGTGACTCTGCTTTACCTCTGAAAGAATTGTCTAGAAAGCTTTGGAAGAGCTTTTCCTGTTTCTTAAAGTTCCTAGTTATTAAAGCACAAAGTATGAATTTTCTTGAAAAAGAAAACCCTTAATATGGTATTTGAAAAGCAAGGAAGCTTAAACAAAACCCCCAAAAACCCCCAAAACTAAACCAAACACACAATCCCCCCCAAATATTCCGACCAAACAAAGCTCCCCAAAACCAGCAGCCTTATGGGAATTGGGCTGCTTACAACTTTTTGTGGTATCTAAAGTATCTTCCTGCTTGTGAGCTTCTTCAACATAATGTAATACTGAATGCCAGAATGGTATTTTTTAATATGCTAAAAAAGAGCTATGATTCTCCATTTTTTGGAGTATAACTTTGAACCTGTATGGGCTAAAAAGTTTCTAGTTCTTGTGCTCTCAGTATGAAAACTACTTGTTCAAGTGTGTAGAATGAAACAGTGGAGGGCTGCTGGCCATAGCATAGAATATCCAACTTCTGAAGCAGATGTATTCCCCACCATTTGATGAAGAGCAGCTGGGACAGGAGCTCCAAGGTGTTTTGTAGACTTAAAAGCTTAAATTGCAAGGGGCGGGGGGAAGAGATAATCTAGCCTTACTTTAAACTGTACAGCTTTTCTAGAAGTATCTCCTAAAAAGGCTTGTTCACTTATTTTACGCAACTAATTTTCATCAGTGTGCTTTCAAAAAGAGTGCATGTCTCTTGGGACTGGTTTTGGGTATGTGTCCTTGTGTCTCATAGACCTTGTTTTTTAAAACAAGTGAGCATTTTTGAGCCTTCAGCTTCTGTTGAGAAAAGTTTTTATTCTGCAAATTAATAGTCTAGTATTGTTCTTGATTAGTGAGTTTTGGTGGTTCCTTAATGTAGGTGTACCTGATTGGTATTTGCAAGTATTTATTATTTACTCAAGGGGAAATGTTTAGGAGAGACTGACTCTTGGGAGCAGTTTATCCTGTAAATCTTTCCCACTTGTGTTAAAAATGTGGGTGAAGTCTACAATTTTTTTTGAGACAGGATGGCTGCAAAGCTGTGAGGGTTATTGCATGTTTAATTCTAAGAATGCTATTTGCTGCCTCAAAAGGAATGATAATAGAAAGGCAGCCTTCCAAGAGAATGCTTAAATAATGCACTAAGTATTTTGGTTGTCTAATGGTGTAAAAACAAACCTAAAATATGAAGCAGGAATGGTAGCTTGAAACCTAAATACTAGTAATTATAAACTCTGGTTATGCTCAGTAGGTAAGTGGGAAAAGCTGGTAACAGGGCAATATTCTCTCAGATTCTCATTGCAGGTAGGTTTGAGGAGAGGCAGATCTTGCTTGTAAGCTGCTGGAATAGTAGTTCTCTAGGATGTGGAGATCTTCAGGATGTATCTTCCTCACCCTGTTTGAGATCAGTTAAAAGAAGTTTCTCTGACCCTGTCCCTGAGGCTTTTCCGTGACAAAGCAGCAGGCTCCCTTATTTTCAGTGTCCTTGCTTAAAACATGATACTCTCGTCCTTCCAACATCCACTACTTCACTTGTTACTTTGGATTCTTGTCCCCCTCTAGTCTTTCCATGCCTACTCCTGGGAAGCACTGTCCCATTTCCCATAATTTTGCCTTCCACCTCCACTTTGGACTCCCTCGGCACTGTGGGTGGTTACTCTCTGGGTGTTCCAAGTCTCAAAACAGGGCTGCAGATAGGCATTTGCAAGACAAGATCAGTGTAGCTGCTCTTCCTTTCAATGCAGAGAAATGCAAATTTCAGCTTTTTACCACGGACGTCTGGAGCAGTCTCTTTTAGTTGAGTTGCTTCTGGTCTCAGTTGAGCTGTTGACTCATGTAGAACAATAGTAACCTGTTGTGTGCTGCAAGTGCATACAGTCACTGACAACAGAGAATAGCCACTGTTACTGTAGTGGCAAATGTTAAAGAAAGTGGAACTCTGAACACTGATCTCAGGGTGCTAGTGCCTGCAAATGCTACAACAATGTATAAGAGGAAAGCAAGGAAACTATTTCTAAAAAAAAAAAAATGAGACAGTTTTTGTCAGAGCTGCTGCTGAAACCCAATCCGATTGCTTACCCCTTGGAACCTCACAGAGATAAAATGCTACCAGGGAAGCAAGGGAAAATACCTCAGTCAGGTGTTTCAAAGCATTCTACAGATGTGGCAATGTTTGTGTTGCAACCTTGAAAGTTTTCGTGTGATCATGTTTGTATGGGTAGAATTATCAATGTTACAGTAGTAAAACCATGTTATTGTCATAAAAGCCCCCAGAACAGGACTTTAAACTTGCAAAACATCTTACTTTAGTCTTAGCCATAATTAAATCAAGTATGTAAACTGATGTGCCAAAGTCTGCTTGACTGTCATCTCGGACTGAAAGAGTACCTCTTTTTATTTTCATAGGATTCTCAATGATAGGCTGCAAACCAAACCAGATGCTTAGAAAACGTTGAAACAGCTGCAGGATACTGGGCTTGTATTGATAAAACAGCCTGGATTCAAATAAGCTTGCTGTTGCAGAAAGTGAAGTCCTCACATCTCAAGTTAAATAATGTTGGGGTTTCCTTAATGCTAACTTGCAGCTGCCACGTGCTTTAGTATTGCTTGGTGATAACAGTGGTGAATGGTCAAAACAACTTCAATAGCAGACTTCTGACACTTTCTAGGTAAAATGTGGAGCTGCCAAATTCAGTGAGCTTAGTGGGCTGTGACACCCTAGTTCTCATATTTCTTTGTAGATACCATTTTAGAATTCTACAGACTACAAGGCAAAAAAACCTCTAGCACCATGAATCCCCCCACTGCAAGTAAGGATTTTTATAAAGTTTGTTGTTCTTCTGCCCTTGGCCACACTTTTCCTTCCTTTTGTTTGCATCGGTTATGGCTTCTTCATAGATCAGATTAATTCACAAACTCATAAGTCTCTTGCCAGATTGAGTTGAAATGGCTCATGGGTGTATCAGTGCATGTGGACAAGACTGGTTAAAATTAGATTGCTATGTTCAATTCTTCAGCTGCATATATCCCTGCATTTATTATCTCAAGACTACAACAGAATTACACTTCTTGCTGTCTTACAGTCTGTAAAAGATGCAGTTTTGGTACTTGTGTATGTACAGGGGAAGGCATTCAAACATAACTGTCAGCTGAACTGAAAGCTAATTATCTGGTGTCTTGGCTAAATTTGCTGACCAGATTTATACCGAAGCTGTTCTAATGTTGTGTAAACCGGGTTTCACAAAAGGGAGCAAGCTGTCATTAATATCTCATGGCTACTCAAAGAAGGGTATCTCAGTTCCTGCTCTGTTCTCACTAGGCTTGGTTGTGTGCACTCAGGAGATGCTTCTGTTAGCCAGCTTTAATTCCGTGTGCCTGAAAACTTTTCCTTTCATATTTCTATCATTGTGATGTTTATTTGCAATTGCAGAGGAATCTGTCCCAAACTGACCTGATATAAGGGCAAAGGAGGAATAGAGTGGCTAGGAAGGAAGGGTAGGTTAGACAGGGTCCATTTTATGTAATGGCTTGCCATCACTGTCACACATTGCACTTCACTCCATGGTGGTGTTAATGCTGCTCACCCACCTGTGTCTCCAAAGCAGTTGGCTAGCACAAAGGGAATATGCCTGTGTCCCCACTTCTGGGTCTCTTGCTCAAGAGAGATTTATATGAAACCACAGTATGTGATGCAGACTTCTGCTGTTCCTTTTCTTCATGGGTAGGTTTAACTACCTAACAAAATAATTAAAACTTAGGAGTGTATTATTGAGGTTCTGGTCTTGGTATGTAATACTTTATTGTATTGATGCTGTTGTGGCTGATACAGCCTCAGGTTTAGGGGAGACTGTGCACATGAGCTAGAGAAATTCATACTTCCAGTATATGTAAGAAACTGCGTACACTTCTTCATACTGATGCACCCTTCATTTATCATACTGTGTGTGTTATGATAACAAATGCACATGCAGGTGCAGGGTTTGAAAACAACACTTTAGATTTGGTAACTGACACTTGTGTTTTCCTTTTCATTTTCTTCCTGGTGAAGAAAGGAGGAGAGCAAGCTATTTTGCTCATATGTAGTCTATGTAATGTGGACTTAAAGTTAAGTGGAAAAAAGTGTGAAATTAGAGATGAAAAATGTTCGTATGTCTGGTGCTAAACAGGTCACCTCTTAGATTACTTTCCTTTTAGCTGCCCCTTCCCCAGCATACGTTTTGGCTTCTGGGTCTTCCCTGTACCTAGAAGTATTTTAACTGCTTCTCTTTTGTAAGAGAATGAAAATTTTGCTGGCCTTAAAACAGCTCTAATATTATACTGGATGGAATCAAAACCTCTCCCCTCCTTTTCCCTTGCTTTGCTGTGACCGATGTTGAAATACTCTCAATTTTAGGATAGATACAGGAGTTTGGTAGTATTGTGTGTGTTGTTTCCCTGTGATAATCTGATCTTATTACACTACTGGCCTAATTAAGCATTACTTCAGATAGTTTACAGTGAGTAAAAAAAAAAAACCAGAAATGCTTTGTCTAAGGCAAATTTCACAGACTGTTTTTACTTTGAGAACATCTTTGAAAACAATATGGTGTCAATACAGTAGAAATTTGCAGGCTGCATTATAGACCACAGGTTATAATGACTCCCATGAAGAAAACAGGACTGGAGATGTGCATGCAATAAATAAGCATGAAACTAATCTACTGTATACCAAACTTAATTTTCTTTAACTTCAGCTTTGATGTCTTGAAGTGTATCTCATAACTTGGAGACGGGGTCTGGCTGAATTTGTGCTTCAATTTGGTGATTAACTCCTGCATCATGTATAGGAGTTTCTCCTTTCAACTAAATCTTCAGAGCATTTAAAAATGCTTGCTAGACCATGTTTCCTTAGAGGAAAACTACCTAGTTCCTCTGTTTTAAGAGGGTGTCATTCCTCTTTCAATACTGTCTTGACCCTGTCTCTTCCTAGTTCTCTTCCCACACTCCCTTCCTTCCTGCAAAGTTGTTAGTGTCTTTCTCTGAGAATTGTGATGTGTTGAGAGCACAGATCTTAAGCTATATGAGCAATGCACTGAATGTGAGACTAATGTTAACACAGATAAGATTTCACAGAAGGGGTTTGTTGTCTTTAGCTGTACTCTACTTTCAGTAGAGCAGTTACAAATATAATCTTGCATCATAATTATGCAGTAGATAATTTTTAGTAATGCTTTCACCCTATCATTCTAAAGCTTAATTAAAGTGTAGAAGTACTGGATGAGAATGGGACTACTGCTTGGCAATGCAAGTTTTGGTTAATGTAATGAATGGATGTCCCTGATCCTAAAAATATATTAGGCTTGTGTCATTGGTTTAGTTGTTCTCATCCTGGGCTCAGCTGCAGCTCATTCTGTAGATTATCTTATACTTAGAACCATAGAATGGTTTGGAAGGGACCATAAAGATTATCTAGTTCCAACCCCTCTGCCATGGTTAGGGACATCTCCCAGTAGACCAGGTTGCTTGAAGCCCCATCCAGCCTGGTCTTGAACACCTCCAGGGAGGGGGCATTCACAGCTTCTCTGGGCAACGTGTTCCAGTGTCTCACCACACCAATAGTAAAGAACATCTTCCTAAATGCTCATCTAATTCAACCCTCTTCCAGCTTCAAGCCATTACCTCTTTTCCTGTCCCTACAAGACCTTGTAAAAAGGTACTGGAAGGATGCAGTAAGGTATCCCTGTAGCATTCTCTTCAAGCTGAACAACTCCAATTTTCTGTCTTCATAGGAGGTGCTTCAGCCCACCGATTGTTTTCATGGCCCTCCTGGATCTGCTCCAATAGTTCCATGTCCTCCTTGTGATGGGAACTCTAGAGGTGGATGCAGTACTCTGGTGGAGTCTCACATGAGCAGAGTGGAAGGGGAGAATCATGTCTCTTAACCTGCTAGCCACACTTATTTTGATGCAGCTTCGGATATGGTTGGTGTTCTGGGCGTCCATTTTTGTCACTGGCCATGAAAGTGGGATGGATTGAGTTGCTCCTCCCCAGCAGCTCTAGTTTAAAGCCCTCCTTCCTAAACTGGCAAGCCTGTGGCAAAAGATGGTCTTCCCCTTCTCTGAGATGGACCCTATCAGCCCCTAGGAGAGCAGGTTCCTCAAAGCGAGTCCCATAGTCTAAGTAGCCAAAGCCCTGGCTATGACACCATTCCTGTAACCATTTACTGATTTTTCTCAATTTGATTGGCCCTTTCAGTCCCATTGCCTTTCACTGGGAGGACTGATGAAAAGCCTACCTGTGCCCCTGAGTCCTTCAGTGCCACCCCTAGGGCTCTAGTCCCTCTTGATGCTTTTGCTGTACTTGAAAGGCTGTGTGAGTGGGATGTGTTTGGTCATCTTGCCTAACAAATCAAGCCTGTGCATACAAATAATTTTTTAAAGTCACAGAAACAGAACAGAAATGGGTTAAGGAATTGGAGCAGTACTGTCTACTGTTTTCTAAATTGAGTTCAAATGCTGCTTTACTGTTCAGTATCATTTTGGACAACTTCTTCTTTTCTCCTTCCTCCTCCCATTTTAAAGAGCAATGTGCCTAATACAGGAGTAGTACTTTCCTGAAGTTCTTCTGACTCTTAAGCTTTCTTCCTCTTCTTTATCATTCTTCAACAAAATATCAAACATTTCAGCTATGGAGTTCACAGCTAATAATGTTGTTTGGGAATTAAAATGCTCTAGCTGTTTAGTATGAAAAGGAGTAAAACTCTGTACCCACAGATGAGGCTCACAAGTACATGTGTTGTGCTACTTTGCTGCCTCTTGGGTATGTGTGAAATACTGGCATTTCCCAAGAAGATTGAATTCAAAGTATATCTTCAGCTGTAAGAAATAAGAGCTCCATTCATGTTAGTTCACTTCAGTATATAACGTGTATTTCAAACACCTCAGGTGGCCAGCTAGTTGGATGGGATGCAGCAGTTTTCCTCTATACATAGGTGAAACAACTTTGAAGTGACTAAGACTTGAGCTGGAAACTTCAAATGAGAAGCTTATTGCTTTATTCTGCATAGTCTCTGCTATATGCCTGGTGCTGACTTGGGGGGAAAACAGCTTGCCCTCCAGTAGTGGGTAGGCAAGTTGAGGCAATCTCTAAACTTGTCTCACTAGTAATGGGTGCAAATAACTTTCAGAGTTGAGTATGTAAAATTTTGGGGGCTGTGAGGTATGTCTTCAATGCTATAGGGGAAATGGTCTCTACAGAACAAAGAAATGTGTGAAATATCTTAACTTGCTTTCAAAATGAACAGATTAATCCAATCAAAGGCTGCTATTAACCTGTTGTTACCAAAGGACTTATGTCTTACTCCTGTTTATTACTATGGTATAATCTTTACCCAGTTCATGCAACTAATCACCAAGGCTGTTCTCAGTACCAGTATTTTCCAGGACTGTTAAAGTAGTGACTACCTGCCCTTGGATCTCGGTGCTTTGTGGGAGACAAGGGTCCTATAGTGAGCTAAATGTAATAGCTAAACTTGTGTTGTGTCATTTTTCCCATTAATGTTGGTTTCAATGCGTAACCAAAATATTTTAAAGGTGCTTTGTTAAGCTTGCTAAACCTTTATCTTTTCTGGTTGCTTGCTTTGTATTATTACATGCCTATCCCCATACATTTTCTGGATAGGTAATGTTATAAGCTACCATCTACTCTTAAGTATTTCCTTTGCCTAGTTAAGGTATTGTAAATGTACAGAACTACTAAATGCTGTGTTTGGCTGGATTAAAAGGCTGGCAGGGACCTTAGATTTAGAAATCAAACTTTGGTGGGATTATTGGATGGTAATTTTGGAGCTTCTTGCTGTGTCTTCCCTGTGTCCCATGTTGTCTTGGGGATTTGGGTTCTGTTTGTGTGTTTAGTCCAGAGTGGCAGGCATGATAGACTAATTTTATACAATCTCTTGTTCAGCTGCTCTTGATTAACAAAAGGCCAACTGTCATTTAGGGGAAAATGACTTCAAATCCTCTCCTTTTTCCTCCTCTTTTACTGCAGTACTTTGCCATTCTTGCTGTCAGACAGTTAAGTGTACAATGTAAAAATCACTAGCCTTAAATCTTCAGTGCAACCAAAGCTTGAAAGGTATCTGCATTATGGATGCCTTTGAGCTTTGTATTCCAACCCAGTGCTGCATCAAGGGGCTAGGAAATGCTGTTGTCTTATGTGAGAGCTGGTAGTGTGGTCTGAATTGCAAGTGAACCAGTTGGTACTGGTCCCTGCTGCCTGATAAGGATACTATTGAACATAGTAAGAAGATCAGATCTTCTGTAACCTTGTAATGCCATGTCAGGTGATTGAGGGTGTAAGAGATAAAGATCAGGTAGGTAGCTTCTAGGGTCTTGCTGTCTTTCTGTGGTTAGGAAGTCAACTGTGTATCACAGGGTGTCAGGAGTTGGAAGGGACCTTGGAGATCTTTGAGTCCAACCCCCCTGCCAGAGCAGGATCACACAATCTAGCACAGGTCACAC